>CAJINV010000021.1:566831-849419 GCA_905178155.1 Amoebophrya sp. A120 | reverse complement strand
GATCCCGGCGACTGCAGCGCGGACACATTCCGATTTCTACTGAAAATCGGAATGTGCACGGTATGGTGAACAGAAGTGGGTCAAAAGATGAGTTTTTTTGGTTGCGGCCGCGAGGGGCAGGGGAAGCACATTCCGATTTTCTGGAAAAATCGCAATGTGCATGGTATGGTGGATGCAAACTGACCAAAACCGGACATTTTTGGCTAGCGGCCAGAAGGTGGGCTTTCGAGCGGCCAGTTTGAAGCCTTTCCGGTCGGATCCCGGCAACTGCCGCGCGGGTACATTCCGATTTCTACTTAAAATCAGAATGTGCACGGTATGGTGGACAGAAGTGGGCCTGAAGATGAGTTTTTTTGGTTGCGGCCGCGTTGGGCAAAAAAAGGCACATTCCGATTTCCCGGCAAAAGCGGAATGTGCATGCTATGCTGGACTGAAACTAGCCAAAACAGGGCACGTTTAGGCGGCTGCTGGAGGCAATCAGTAACTTCGAGGGCACGACTTCGTGAATGTTGTGGCAACTTGAATCAACAAACAAAACCAAACCGTCATTGAATAAAAATAAAATTTTGAAAATTCGTGGATTCTGAACTGCGATAAAAACAAAATTTTGAAATTTATCACGCGACAGCTATGGTGTGTCCCGTTCTGCGTCCGAAACGGGACACACCACCTCCTGGGCAGCAGTTGTGTCCCGTTTTGGGTCCGAAACGGGACGCACCACCTCCTAGTCAGCAGCGGCGTCCCGATTTGGGTCGGCAGCGGGGCCAAAATGCGGAAAAACCCAAGCTATGGTCGTAGATATCTTTCCAAAACAGGGCTACTTGGAGGCGAGGCTCGCTCGGCGGAAAAGGGCTTTTTCGCATTTCGCCGAAATGCGGAAAACCCCAAGGCATTGTCGTAAAAATCCTTGCAAAACCGGGCTACTTGAGGGTCAGGCTCGCTTGGCGGAAAAGGGCTTTTTCGCCTTTCGCCGAAATGCGGAAAACCCCACGGCATGGTCGTAAAAATCCTTGCAAAACCGGGGTACTTGGAGGACTTGGAGGCGAGGCTCGCTCGGCCGAAAAGAGCTTTTCCGCATTTCGGCGAAATGCGGAAAAGTCAACGGTATGGTCGCAGAAAATCTGCAGAAATCAGGCTACTTTGAGGTGAGGCTCGCTTGACCAAAAGCGGCTTTTCCGCATTTCAGGAAAATGTGGAAAACCCCACGGCATGGTCGCAGAAAATCTGCAAAAGCAAGGCTACTTGAAGGTGAGTCTCGCTCGCCCGAAAAGGGCTTTTCCGCATTTCGCCGAAATGCGGAAAACCCCACGGCATGGTAGTAAAAATTTTTCCAAAACCGGGCTACTTGGAGGTGAGGCTCGCTCCCCCGAAAAGGGTTTTTCCGAATTTCGCCGAAATGCGGAAAACCCCACGGCATGGTCGCAGAAAATCTGCAGAAATCAGGCTACTTTGAGGTGAGGCTAGCTCGGCCGAAAGGCGCTTTTCCGCGTTTCAGAAAAATGCGGAAAACCCCACGGTATGATCGCAGAAAATCTGCAAATAAAGCAGGGCTACTTGAAGTTGGGGCTCGCTCGCCCGAAAGAGGCTTTTTCGCATTTTGCCGAAATGCGGAAAGCCCCACGGCATGGTAGTCAAAATCTTTCCAAAAGAACCGGGCTAATTGGAGGTGAGGCTCGCTCGGCCGGAAAGAGCTTTTCCGCATTTGGGCGAAATGCGGAAAAGTCCACGGCATGTTCGCATAAATCTTGCCACAACTACCGGGCTGGTTCGAGGTGACGCTCGCCTAGCCGAAAAGGGCTTTTCCGCATTTTGGTTGAATGCGGAAAAGCCCACGGTATGGTCGCAGAAAATCTGCAAAAATCCGGCTACTTTGAGGTGAGGGTCGGTCGGCCGAAAGGGGCTTTTCCGCATTTCGGCGAAATGCGGAAAAGCCTACGTTGTGGTCGTAGAAATCTTCCCAAAACCGGGCTACTTGCAGGTGAGGCTCGCTCGCCCGAAAAGGGCTTTTCCGCATTTCGCCGAAATGCGGAAAACCCCACGGTATGGTCGTAAAAATCCTTGTAAATTGCCACTTGTAGGTGAGGCTCGCTTGGGCGAGAAGGGCTTTTCCGCATTTCGCCGGAATGCGGAAAACCCCACGGCATGGTAGTAAAAATCTTTCCAAAACCGGGCTACTTGGCGGCGAGGCTCGCTCGCCCGAAAAGGGCTTTTCCGCATTTCGCCGAAATGGGGAAAACCCCACGGCATGGTCGCAGAAAATCGGCCGAAACTGGGCTACTTGGCGGTTAGGCTAGCTCGGCCGAAAGCGGCTTTTCCGCATTTCGCCAAACAAGAGCGATCCTCAAATCGCGAAATCGAGGATCGCCCGATGGTATGGTGGTCTTGGCTTCGCCAAAATTGGGCTCAGTGGCCACCGAGCAAAAAGCAGCCAGAAAGGGCGATCCTCAAATCGCGAAATCGAGGGTCGCCCGATGGTATGGTGGTTGGGGCTTCGCCAAAATTGGGCTCCGTGGCCACCGAGCAAAAAGCAGCCAGAAGGGGCGATCCTCAAATCGCAAAATCGAGGGTCGCCCGATGGTATGGTGGCCTTGGCTTCGCCAAAATTGGGCTCAGTGGCCACCGAGCAAAAAGCATCTAGAAGGGGCGATCCTCAAATCGCGAAATCGAGGGTCGCCCGACGGTATGGTGGTTGGGGCTTCGCCAAAATTGGGCTCCGTGGCCACCGAGCAAAAAGCAGCCAGAAGGGGCGATCCTCAAATCGCGAAATCGAGGGTCGCCCGATGGTATGGTGGCCTTGGCTTCGCCAAAATTGGGCTCAGTGGCCACCGAGCAAAAAGCATCTAGAAGGGGCGATCCTCAAATCGCGAAATCGAGGGTCGCCCGACGGTATGGTGGTTGGGGCTTCGCCAAAATTGGGCTCCGTGGCCACCGAGCAAAAAGCAGCCAGAAGGGGCGATCCTCAAATCGCGAAATCGAGGGTCGCCCGATGGTATGGTGGCCTTGGCTTCGCCAAAATTGGGCTCAGTGGCCACCGAGCAAAAAGCATCTAGAAGGGGCGATCCTCAAATCGCGAAATCGAGGGTCGCCCGACGGTATGGTGGTTGGGGCTTCGCCAAAATTGGGCTCCGTGGCCACCGAGCAAAAAGCAGCCAGAAGGGGCGATCCTCAAATCGCGAAATCGAGGGTCGCCCGATGGTATGGTGGCCTTGGCTTCGCCAAAATTGGGCTCAGTGGCCACCGAGCAAAAAGCATCTAGAAGGGGCGATCCTCAAATCGCGAAATCGAGGGTCGCCCGACGGTATGGTGGTTGGGGCTTCGCCAAAATTGGGCTCCGTGGCCACCGAGCAAAAAGCAGCCAGAAGGGGCGATCCTCAAATCGCGAAATCGAGGGTCGCCCGATGGTATGGTGGCCTTGGCTTCGCCAAAATTGGGCTCAGTGGCCACCGAGCAAAAAGCATCTAGAAGGGGCGATCCTCAAATCGCGAAATCGAGGGTCGCCCGACGGTATGGTGGTTGGGGCTTCGCCAAAATTGGGCTCCGTGGCCACCGAGCAAAAAGCAGCCAGAAGGGGCGATCCTCAAATCGCGAAATCGAGGGTCGCCCGATGGTATGGTGGCCTTGGCTTCGCCAAAATTGGGCTCAGTGGCCACCGAGCAAAAAGCATCTAGAAGGGGCGATCCTCAAATCGCGAAATCGAGGGTCGCCCGACGGTATGGTGGTTGGGGCTTCGCCAAAATTGGGCTCCGTGGCCACCGAGCAAAAAGCAGCCAGAAGGGGCGATCCTCAAATCGCGAAATCGAGGGTCGCCCGATGGTATGGTGGCCTTGGCTTCGCCAAAATTGGGCTCAGTGGCCACCGAGCAAAAAGCATCTAGAAGGGGCGATCCTCAAATCGCGAAATCGAGGGTCGCCCGACGGTATGGTGGTTGGGGCTTCGCCAAAATTGGGCTCCGTGGCCACCGAGCAAAAAGCAGCCAGAAGGGGCGATCCTCAAATCGCGAAATCGAGGGTCGCCCGATGGTATGGTGGCCTTGGCTTCGCCAAAATTGGGCTCAGTGGCCACCGAGCAAAAAGCATCTAGAAGGGGCGATCCTCAAATCGCGAAATCGAGGGTCGCCCGACGGTATGGTGGTTGGGGCTTCGCCAAAATTGGGCTCCGTGGCCACCGAGCAAAAAGCAGCCAGAAGGGGCGATCCTCAAATCGCGAAATCGAGGGTCGCCCGATGGTATGGTGGCCTTGGCTTCGCCAAAATTGGGCTCAGTGGCCACCGAGCAAAAAGCATCTAGAAGGGGCGATCCTCAAATCGCGAAATCGAGGGTCGCCCGACGGTATGGTGGTTGGGGCTTCGCCAAAATTGGGCTCCGTGGCCACCGAGCAAAAAGCAGCCAGAAGGGGCGATCCTCAAATCGCGAAATCGAGGGTCGCCCGATGGTATGGTGGCCTTGGCTTCGCCAAAATTGGGCTCAGTGGCCACCGAGCAAAAAGCATCTAGAAGGGGCGATCCTCAAATCGCGAAATCGAGGGTCGCCCGACGGTATGGTGGTTGGGGCTTCGCCAAAATTGGGCTCCGTGGCCACCGAGCAAAAAGCAGCCAGAAGGGGCGATCCTCAAATCGCGAAATCGAGGGTCGCCCGATGGTATGGTGGCCTTGGCTTCGCCAAAATTGGGCTCAGTGGCCACCGAGCAAAAAGCATCTAGAAGGGGCGATCCTCAAATCGCGAAATCGAGGGTCGCCCGACGGTATGGTGGTTGGGGCTTCGCCAAAATTGGGCTCCGTGGCCACCGAGCAAAAAGCAGCCAGAAGGGGCGATCCTCAAATCGCGAAATCGAGGGTCGCCCGATGGTATGGTGGCCTTGGCTTCGCCAAAATTGGGCTCAGTGGCCACCGAGCAAAAAGCATCTAGAAGGGGCGATCCTCAAATCGCGAAATCGAGGGTCGCCCGACGGTATGGTGGTTGGGGCTTCGCCAAAATTGGGCTCCGTGGCCACCGAGCAAAAAGCAGCCAGAAGGGGCGATCCTCAAATCGCGAAATCGAGGGTCGCCCGATGGTATGGTGGCCTTGGCTTCGCCAAAATTGGGCTCAGTGGCCACCGAGCAAAAAGCATCTAGAAGGGGCGATCCTCAAATCGCGAAATCGAGGGTCGCCCGACGGTATGGTGGTTGGGGCTTCGCCAAAATTGGGCTCCGTGGCCACCGAGCAAAAAGCAGCCAGAAGGGGCGATCCTCAAATCGCGAAATCGAGGGTCGCCCGATGGTATGGTGGCCTTGGCTTCGCCAAAATTGGGCTCAGTGGCCACCGAGCAAAAAGCATCTAGAAGGGGCGATCCACAAATCGCGAAATCGAGGGTCGCCCGACGGTATGGTGGTTGGGGCTTCGCCAAAATTGGGCTCCGTGGCCACCAAGCAAAAAGCAGCCAGAAGGGGCGATCCTCAAATCGCGAAATCGAGGGTCGCCCGATGGTATCGTGGCCTTGGCTTCGCCAAAATTGGGCTCAGTGGCCACCGAGCAAAAAGCAGCCAGAAGGGGCGATCCTCAAATCGCGAAATCGAGGATCGCCCGGCGGTATGGTGGTGTTGGCTTCGCAAAAATTAATCTCAGCGGCCGCTGAGCAAACGGCCGCCAGCGGGGCGATCCTCAAATCGCGAAATCGAGGATCGCCCCACGCTATGGCGACCTTGGCTTCGCCAAAATTGGGCTCGGTGGTCACCGAGCAAAAAGTAGCCAGAAGGGGCGATCCTCAAATCGCGAAATCGAGGATCGCCCGATGGTATGGTGGTTGGGGCTTCGCCAAAATTGGGCTCAGCGGCCGCTGAGCAAAAGGCCGCCAGAAGGGGCGATCCTCAAATCGCGAAATCGAGGATCGCCAGATGGTATGGTGGTGTTGGCTTCGGAAAAATTAAGCTCAGCGGCCGCTGAGCAAAAGGCCGCCAATGCGGCGATCCTCAAATCGCGAAATCGAGGGTCGCCCGACGGTACGGTGGCCTTGGCTTTGCCAAAATTGGGCTCAGCGGCCACCGAGCAAAAAGCAGCCAGAAGGGGCGGGCGATCCTCAAATCGCGAAATCGAGGGTCGCCCGACGGTACGGTGGTTGGGGCTTCCTCAAAATTGGGCTCAGCGGCCGCCGAGCAAAAGGCCGGCAGACCGGGCGATCCTCAAATCGCGAAATCGAGGGTCGCCCGACGGTATGGTGGCCATGGCTTCGCCAAACTTGGGCTCAGCGTCCCAAGAGCTGCAGAAGGGGTCGATCCGCTTTTCGGGGAAAAGCGGATTTCTGCACGCTATGGTCCATCAACCTCAGCAGAAAACGGCCTTTTTTTGTGTGCGAGGCCGCGGGCGGGCCTCGAGCTGCAGAAGGGGCCGATCCGCTTTTCGGGAAAAAGCGGATTTCTGCATGCTATGGCCCATCAACCAGACCAGAAAACGGTCTTTTTTTGCGTGGGAGGCGGCGGGCGGGCCTCGAGCTGCAGAAGGGGTCGATCCGCTTTTCGGGGAAAAGCGGATTTCTGCACGCTATGGCCCATCAACCTGAGCAGAAAACGGCCTTTTTTTGTGTGCGAGGCCGCGGGCGGGCCTCGAGCTGCAGAAGGGGCCAATCCGCTTTTCGGGAAAAAGCGGATTTCTGCACGGTATGGCCCATCAACCTGAGCAGAAAACGGCCTTTTTTTGTGTGCGAGGCCGCGGGCGGGCCTCGAGCTGCAGAAGGGCTCGATCCGCTTTTCGGGGAAAAGCGGATTTCTCCACGCTATGGCCCGCCAACCAGAGCAGAAAACGGCCTTTTTTTGTGTGCGAGGCCGCGGGCGGGGGGGCGGGTCTCAAGCTGCAGAAGGGGTCGATCCGCTTTTCGGGAAAAAGCGGATTTCTGCACGCTATGGCCCATCAACCTGAGCAGAAAACGGCCTTTTTTTGTGTGCGAGGCCGCGGGCGGACCCCGAGCTGCAGAAGGGGTCCGATCCGCTTTTCGGGAAAAAGCGGATTTCTGCACGCTATGGCCCATCAACCTGGCCAGAAAACGGCCTTTTTTTGCGTGGGGGGCCGCGGGCGGGCCTCGAGCTGCAGAAGGGGTCCGATCCGCTTTTCCAGAAAAAGCGGATTTCTGCACGCTATGGCCCATCAACCTGGGCAGAAAGCGGCCTTTTTTTGCGTGCGAGGCCGCGGGCGGGCCTCGAGCTGCAGAAGGGGCCGATCCGCTTTTCGGGAAAAAGCGGATTTCTGCACGCTATGGCCCATCAGCCTGAGCAGAAAGCGGCCTTTTTTTGCGTGCGAGGCCGCAGGACCGCAAAAGCCCAAAATTGGCTACGAAAGGTGGGCCGTCAGGTCCTTTGGCCGATTTTTGGCAAAAACCGGGCAAGCCCTGCTGGCCCAGAGGCCGCGGGACCGCAAAAGCCCAAAATTGGCCACGAAAGGTAGGCCGTCAGGTCCTTTGTCCGATTTTTTGCAAAAAGCGGACAAGACCTGTTGGACCGGTTGCCGCGGGACCGCAAAAGCCCAAAATTGGCCACGAAAGGTGGGCCGTCAGTTCCTTTGTCCGATTTTTTGCAAAAACCGGACAAGACCTGCTGGCCCAGCGGCCGGCCGCGGGACCGCAAAAGCCCAAAATTGGCTACGAAAGGTGGGCCGTCAGGTCCTTTGGCCGATTTTTGGCAAAAACCGGACAAGCCCTGTTGGCCCGGGTGCCGCGGGACCGCAAAAGCCCAAAATTGGCCACGAAAGGTGGGCCGTCAGGTCCTTTGTCCGATTTGTTGCAAAAACCGGACAAGACCTGCTGGCCCAGAGGCCGCGGGACCGCAAAAGCCCAAAATTGGCCACGAAAGGTGGGCCGTCAGGTCGTTTGTCCGATTTTTGGCAAAAACCGGACAAGACCTGTTGGCCCAGAGGTCGTGGGCCCAAGTGTGGGCACGAATGAAGGGCGGGTCGCCTACTCCGCTGCCCGGTTGCGCTAGGTTTGGTTTCCTTTTGTATCTTAATCTTGTCGCTTGGTCATCTTCCTGTCGGTGTTGTTGTTGATGACATCGTCTACGCCATCGTTCGTATCAGCAGCTTCCGTGTTGGCCTTAGCTTTCGTAGTTGTGTTGCCTCCAACTGTTGCTCGTAGTCGTACTTACAAGCGCCAGTTGACGCTTTGTTGCTATCACGAACGTCCTCGTGCTCGGAATGTCGTTTAACAACTAGCTCCGTGCTGTTTCTAAGTTGACGCTTCGTATTCGTTCTTCTGCGCCGGTTGGGATGTCAATAAAGCCCTGTTGCTGCGGGCTTCAGTTTGCCAATTCGCAGCATTTTTACCGTGTTGAATCGAATATAGCCAAAGTTGCTACCACCAGAAGTGTTTGTAATCTTGCAATTCATTACGGAACAGGAAGGAAACGGAAAGCATATTTATTTCCCTTGCGTCAGTGCACCCAAGTTTGCCTGCCTGTAGGCTGTGTATGCTGAGGTACTTAGAAGAGTCATTGTGATTGTTTAGTTTTCCTTGTAAATGTGAGTTGATTTTTTATTTTGTGACTCACTTACACTTGAAGCCCAGAATCGCATCATGGCTCGCCGGCGATGTTTGTGTTGTCTTAGTGCAAAAGCAAAGGCGGACGAGAATGGTGGACACGCCGCTGCTCTTGATGCTAGGGTCGCTGACGATAAGCCTAAGCGTGAAGGCGAGGCTGCGGCCCACGAGGGGTACAAGCGCGGGTCGCAAAGCACCGCCCACCGCCATCCATCATCCGGAAGGATTAAAAACGAGAGCAACCAAACTACTCCGCCCCCTACTGTGAAGACTGCGGCTTCGCCGCGGCGAGGAGGCAGCGCCGACGCTAGTATATCTTCAACGCGGAGCAAGAACAACAAGCCTTCCAAGCAGCCAAGGGTCACCTCTTCAACGTCATGCGTGAGAAAGAATAAGAAGCTTTTCCTTGTCACCAAGTTTGTCCTCGCCATCACTCTCGCCCTCGGCGTCTCTTTCGCTCTATTCGCCGACCCACCGACAAAAAAAACTACCCGCGCAGCGTTCGCTCAGTATCTGTCCGACTCGAAAGAGTATGTCGTCGCGAAGTCGCGCGACGCGCAAGAGAAAATGCGCAAGCTCTCCCAGGACGGCCTTTACCGCGTGTTCAAAAGCACGTTCCCGGACTTGGGCCAGCGGACACTGTTCCTGCTAGGGAACATGGCCGAGGAGATCAAAGTGCGGGTGGCAAGAACGATAGAAGCCGCGAAGGCAGTAATAGGCGCGAGTAGCAGGCGGTGAGGACGACGAGCACCTGGTGCCCCAATACTAGTACTTCTTTCACTTCTTAGCATTCAATACGTACATCGAAAACGATACAACTCCAACCCCTGGTGGTGGTGGTGGTGGTGACTGTAAGTATGTCCGCATGATCCATGTGCAAGTGCACAACCCGCGGGATGTACTTGTGGATCCGAAGAAGTGGTAGAGCCGCACACAGGATCATTTGATTTTGATTTGGGAATAATTTCGAAGCAGTTAGCCGAAAATAGTAGTTTCAAGAAATTGTACTACGACCGTGGTGCAAACAAGACAGAAGGAAAAGTCAAAGTGTTCAAACTTTATACTGAATGACGGGTGTTGGTTTTCAATATCAACAACTTCGCATGTCGTGCGAAGATCGTGGTCTCTGTAGTTGGGTCGTGAACGCGGCTTCTGCTTTCGTCGGTGGAGGACGCGGCTTCTGCTTTCGTCGATGTGGTGGTCGTCTCGCTAACCGTCGGTTTCAACATAATCCACCATTTCGTCAACACCGTTTTATCGTCGATGGTCGTAGTCAATGCGGGTCGTCAAGCCATGTGAAAAACAATAGCACGATTGAAATGTCGGTGTTAAAAACAGCGCTCTTCAACATCTCGTGCACTTTTTCTGATTGTCTTTATGGTAAATGATCATGCCGGCAAAAAAAACAATTGTTTACACCTTTGCTACTGCACTAACTTAGTAGAGGAACTACCAAGGCAGCTCGTCGCCGCGGGGACACGAGCTGGCGCTCCAGAAGTTTTTTTTATTTTTAACTTAGTGCCAGCACAGGATGTCGATGTCCATGATCTTGAAGGTCAAGGTCTTTTATTTTTAACCCTGAACACCAATAGCCTGAGCCGTCATCAAGCATCAAAGCAAAATGTCTTCGCCAGACCGGGAGAAGCAGTTGAAAGCCGCGTTGGCTGCGAAATTGAAAACCGGTGGTATTGACGTGCACCAAGCGGCGAAGCAAGTGTTAATGACCAACAAAGCCACACGCGCTGCCAACGCCGGTTTCGGGAATAAAAATCCCCGCTCGCCAGCGTCTGTTGCATCAAGCCCTCAAGGTCCTGCGGGCGGCTTGGTCGTGAACAAAAGTGGTAGAACGTCCAGTCAAGATGCAGGAGGACTAGTATCTTCGTCCACGACTGCGGATCATGAAAATGTGTTTGTCCGGACCTACAAGAACGCCCTGGACTCGGCACTGCATACGGGCGAATTGAACGCGGACAACATCCTTGGGACAACTGAAGCTAGTGGTTCATCTTCATCGCATGTTTTTCACAACAACCCGCATTTGATCCCGGTGGTGCTCGCGAACGTGTGCAAATTGGCTGAACTTCTTATCGGCGACGAGGGTGGTGCGAAGATCCCGGATACGGCGGAAAAGTGGCAGGCGTTTTTGCAGCGGAGTATCGGGGAGAAATTCTTGCAGATGGAGGAAAAAACGCTGCAATTGGAGGAAAAATTGTTGGACTGCGAAGAGAAGCTGGCGGACTCTGCGGCAGTGGTGAAGAAGCACGAGGAGGAAAGGAAAGAATTGGAAGCGCTGCGGAAAGCGCATGCGGAAGTTTTGCAGCAAAGGGACGACGCGGTTGCGCGGGAAAAGAACGCGATTGTGGAGCAGGAAGCGCAGCAAGTCGCGGAACTGCGGCGGTTGCAGGAACAGAATTTGAGGCTGTTTAAGGCCCTGGACCAGACGCACCAGGTGCTGCACACCTGGGCCGCCGGGACCTGGGACGCGTCGGCGACGAAGAAAGGAAATAAAGCTGGTGCTGAAGAACATCAAGGATCCACCAGCCCGATGTTGTTCCTTCCGGCGGAGACTTCCGACGTTGTCGGTAGCTCTAGCAGTATCGGTTTTCAGTCGAACAAGGACGCCCGAGCGGTTGCAAGACGGGCAAGCACGCAGGCGTTCCTGACGCCGAGGGGCGAACAGAACGAGGGAGGAGATGTTGGGGCCTCCTCTGCCCAAAGCATGCCGAATGCGGGAGGTCCTCTTTCGCCCGGTGAGTTAGCGGACGGAGCGATTGGAGAGGCGCTCGAGGCACTGGCCGATGACGCAGAGGTCACGGGCAATGTGAAGAAAACGCTGAACGACTTCGAGCTGGCCCGCAGCATCTTCTCTTCCGCGACCATGAGCCGGCAACGCGCCAACACGGGGCTCCAGCCGTTGTCACCTCCGACAAGTGCTGGAAACAAACAACAAATCAAATCCCCCTCGTCCCCGTTGGGGAAGCCTTTATCCCCACAAACGTTCCCGGTTGTGGCCGCCAAACTGCTCGCGAAACAGCAGGAGGACGACATTACGTCCAGCACGAGGCAGCTGTTCGAATTGTTGCATCAAGTTATCCAGTACGAAAAAACTGCTATTCACTGTATAGGATTTTGGAAGTCACGCGACGTCACAAGTTTGTTATACATGAACATCACAGAGAGAAAAATAAGTTTGTTCCATGCGAGGTTCATCCTAGTGGAAAACAGGTCTAAAAATCACTTGATGTGGTCTTGCATTGGTACAAACAAGACAACCGCTTCATCTGCGAAGCATTTTCTGCATTACAGTGCGAGAGTTTTTTCGTGCGATCCAAGTGGACTTGAAGTTAAAGGAGGAGCGAATGGAGAAGCTGGAAGCGCAGCACCGCATCGAGCACACCGAGGAGCTAGAGCAGGCGCTGGACCAATTACAGCGTATCTTTGCGGAGATTCAGGCGGACCAGGGGAAGGTCCTGGACCGCATCCACAAGCTCTCCGACGAGAGCACGGCGGTGCAGGCGGAAAATACAAGGCTGGTGGCGGAACATCAAGATTTGAGAAGGTGCTTATGTTGATGTGGTGTTCGTTTGCGATTAAGCGTGCTTTTCAATGAATATTGTTGTTGTATGGCTTTGAGTTCATTCCCACATTCACATTTTTGCTAAAAATAGCAAAAACACAACATCAGAGTCCGCGTGGAGCTTGGTTTGGCGGAGGATACGATCAAAGGATTGAAGCAAAATCGAGAGAAACTGCAAGAAGAAATTGCTCGACTGATCGCGGACACGGAAACCCTAGGACAAAACTACGCGAATCGGGTCACGGGTCTAGAGAAGGAACTGAAAAAGGCGGGGATAATTAGTACAACGGGTGCAGGAGCAGCTGTTTCGTCTTCTGCCACTGCTAGTACAACACAGGGCAAAAATTATCCAACCGGAGCCGGTAATATCAAAGCTGCGACATCATCAAGACGAACCCAAGGAGCTGCCTCGAGTGTGTCCTCATTTGGTTCAACCGGGAACAGCATGGTAATGGCGACGCGAGACAGCAGTAGAAAACAAATTTCCACCGTCTCATCGACCAGCTTCGGCTCAACAGGGACCTCCTTCTTCCGGGGAGGGCGTAACCCAGCTGCGGAGGGCTCCGTCAAAGTAGAAGCTGGAGATGATGTAGTCCCAGGCATCGAAGAGGAGGAGGAGGTCGATTTGCAACTCAAATTGCAGGAGAAGGACCTGGAAATCGCGAAACTGCTTTCCGCCGCGAAAATCCACCAGCGTTCCACCGCGGATCTGAAGAAAACCGTGAAACAGTTGCAGGTTCAGCTGGAGGAGGAAAAAACGAAGGACGACGAAGTCGCGAAACTGCGCAGGAAGGTCCGGCTGCTGGAGAAAACCAAATTCGACGTGGAGCAGAAATTCGGGGAGTTGGAACGGGTAAACGACCAACTGAAGCGGAAGCACGAGGTCAGTAGCGACGAGGTGAAAGACTTGCAACGCAGAGTGGACGACCACGCGGGGAAAGAAGGGGGCTGGCGGAAGCAGCTGGAAACGGAACTGCTGCGCGAGAAGAAGAAAATGGTGGCAGAAATGGCGGAAGCGAAGAAAGCCCTGCGGGCAGAGATGGAAAGGACCTTGCTCAAGCATCATGATCAGGTACTTACAAAAATACATAAAGTATGGTATTAAAAAAGAGTAGGAAAATCATTTGGTATCGAAGTGCAGCTGTTTTCATCTCTGGCAAAAACTAAACTGAAAAAATAAAAGATCCTTCACAACTTTGCGGAGCAAGAGATCGAGGCGCTGCAGTCCGCCTTTGCCGATGCCGTGCACAACAGCGCCCACGTTAAGGAAAAGGTTCGAAAACTGCATCATCTTGGTGGTCGCGTGCATTTCTTCGAGAAGCGACTGACAGTTCCGACAGCAGTTGCGGGAGGGAAAAACAAATCTTCTCGAGTTGGTGCTCCTGCAGGTGAAAGCAATGACTCAAGCTACGAGAGCGACGAACCGCTCGATCCGGTGTCTGACGTGCAGCTGAAGAGGCACGCGAGGGCAAAGGCGCTCGTCGTCCTGAACCGAAATATCGACGACGCGCTGGCCACTTGTGAACTGGAGAAAGCGCATTTGGAAAAGGAGAAAGAGTCGGATCACGCGAGGAAAAGTGGCTACATTGAGGCCCTGGAGCATCGCGTGAAATCCGCCGAGAAAGAAGTGGACCAGCTGCACAAGGATCAGGACGAACACCGCGAGCAGCTGGAGTCGACCATTACCAGACTACGGAGCCAGCTGCACCAAACAACCGTCACCCACAAAGAGGTCGGGGAACAGCAATCGCAGCGAAACGAACACTTAGAGCTGGAGCTGGGAAAAAAGGCGAAGAAAGTGCTGCAGTTGCAAGCGGAAGTCGCCAACTTGAGGGAGGAAAAGGCCGCGTTGATGCTGGACAAACACCATTTGAGTTTAACGGTGGCCCAGTCGGACGCTGCTGCCGCGGCGAATGCGGTTGCAGTTGTTCCGTCGGGCCATCAACATTTGGCGGATAAGGTGAAGAGAACATCGGTGAATAAAGCAGAAACTATTAGTTCAACATCTTCTGTGCACCAGGCGCGCCTGTCCATGCAGGGCGATCGGCTGAAGGAGCTGCACAGGCGAGTTTACAAGTACTTATTGCACGCTGATGTTGTAGTTTTGCTGCTTTCAATTTGATACAAACAGAAAGTTTTCACCCGCATGTCTCGTGGTTGTTGTTCTGTTTTCTTCTCCAGGCCCAGAGTTCATACGAGCTGAAAATGAATAAATCCAATTTCATCATACAGAGACCTCTCCCTCGACATGCTTTCTAGCGGCCATCACCAGTTTGGCCTTCGTCGCACAACACTTCTCCGTTGCGCTCTTCGTGGATTTCTCGCGAACGTGGTCGACAAAGGAGTACTACCAACTGTTGCACGACAAGAACCACAGCCAGCATCTTCTTCGTTTTCCTCACAAATGATGAAAAAGGACCAGCGCGACTTGTCCGGGCACGCAGAAATCGGGTTTTCCGATAACAGTGAGGACCGTGTTAATGGCCAAGAAGGAGACAACTTCGGTGTTGTTGACGAGGGTGTTCTGGTACACGGGATGCATACTGTCAAAACAGTTGTGCATGACGAAGACCGACCGCTGCACAACATTACTCTCGAGAACCCCAGTGAAGATCCGAATTCATCCACCTCAGGAGATCACGATGCTTTCCTGAAGCCCTCGCAGGAGCTGGTCCGCAGCAGCATGGCGCGAACCAGCGCAGCTTCATCCTTCGAGATCGAGCAGCAACGGGCGACGCAGTTCGTCACGAAGCTGAACGTGAGCGGGCTGGGCATTGCGCAGCAGGAGAGCATGGTCGAGCGGCTGATGAACCAGGCGAGGCAGGAGGGCGCGGCGGAATCCGATATCGTTCGGGAGAGAATCAAACTGCTCGCACTATTACAAGAGGAGCGAAAGGCGGACGGCCGCGCGGGTTTTTCGGTGCTGGAAAACGTGGAAAATGACGAGAACAAGGAGCGAAGAACCACCCACGCGGTTCACTTCCCGACCTTTTCCAAGCTGTATTACCCGGAACTGGAGGAAGAGCTAGAGCAGCCCACGACTTTCGAGTTTGTCCGCCGCACGTCCCACCACGACGAGGAGCACGAGCAGATTGCGGTCAGCGACGGTGAAAATGTCTTGGCAGAGTATGAGGCTTTGGTCCGGAACCGCACGGCGGGCGGGAATCCGCGGTTCCAGAAGTTTTCGCAAAGAATTGGATTCAGCTTTCCTCCCGCAGCTCCATTGGGAGGCGCTGGATCTACTGCAATTACATCGTCGGCAACCCACCTCCGAGCAGGGGAAAGACAGCGAGTAGCCGAAGTTGACACAGAGCATCATCTGAAGCTAGTCGAAGTTGTAGAGAGTCAAGAAGAGGCACTGCAAGATCATGCTGCTGAAGATGTAGATGATCAAGTTATCCAGACGATCGAGTCCCCACTGTTCCTGTGGTACCCGGAAAACGGGGTGTCCGTGGAATCATCCGATTCGGTCTCGTATGGAAGCGTCAGGATCGAAATCGTCAAAGTTGAAATGATTTGCCATGAATAAAATGCAACGCAAAAACTGCCTCTGTTGCAGAGGACGCAAGGGATGCAGATTGTAAGCCTGCCGAGGGGTAGAAATTGAGCTGCTAAAGTAGCATGACAAAAGGCGTCTTCCTTACCAAAACAGCATTACAGACTCGATTTGAGTTCTACCCAAATTTGTCATGCGCCACTGGAAAACTAGGCGCCAACTGGTATCCGTTTTATGCATCACAAATTATTTCAAATTCAACTCTGACGATTTCGATCCTGACACTCCCATATCTCGCAGGAGAACAGTAGCGGCTCGAGGAACAACATCAAGCGCTTGGTCGCAGTGCCGCCCGCGGCTGCCGTGCAACCGGCGAAGGGAGACGAGTCGGTTGGGCCGATGCTGGGATGCGATACGTCGCGGTATAATGTTCTTTACCACCCAGAGACGCCGAAAACCCCCTGGCTGTAGATGGGCATGGGGGGGGAGGAAAATACGCATCGCCATGCTGTGCATGATGTGCTCTTTCTGATAATAATTATGATTATCGATTCGTAGGGGAGACGATGACGAGTTTGAATTCTGTTCATATACTGACAAGAAAGCATCTGCATTGTCGGCCTACAATCGGCCGAGAAGTTACTTCTACCGATATTTTATCACCGTTGAGAATCAGGTTTTCTGTTTGAAAAATTACAGCTTGCATTTTTATCCAGTTCACGACAAAATTTAGTAGCGATTTTCACTCGAGTTTTCTGTACAATTTTTGTTTCCTAAATTTGATAAAGGTAATCCTCATCTCAAATTTTATCGTGTAAATTCGTTGAATGTTGTTTATGTGTGCATTGCAATTCGTGTATTTCTATTTTGTTCGTTACATGCATCACATCTAGATGAAAATTCCTTTTCGAAGAAACGATGCGCTCCAAGAACAAGATTTCCCAGAGTAGCGCTTGCGCTTCCTTGTGGTCTACGCCACGCTCCAAATACAAGGACTATCTCCGACGAATTGAATTGTTTCACCAGTGTATGCTAGTCCCAAAACGAAATCGAAGAAAGAAGATACAGTTACAAGAGCCACACCTTGAACTGTTCTTGTAGCTGCAGTCGACCCGCATCTTGTGTGACAACCCGTCGCAAGAATGAAACCGTGAACTTGAAGCAGGGAAGATCGGATATTCGTGCGAAGCCAATGAATGCAGACCATCATCGTGCTTGCTGTAATTGCATCGGTTCGTTCTATATAATTTGAGGTGATTTATTCATCCTGTGTGGTTCGCGTTCTACTCGTTATTCTTATTTCTTCGTCTTGTTCGTGCATTGTCGTGATTTCAATTTCTTCAAGCGTCGTCGTCGTCCGTGCAAGCCACTTCAATTTTACCGACCTGGGACTGTGTTCAGGAGCTCCTCTTTTTTCCCAATTACACAGTGACCACGCCACAAGGAGAAACCTTATTGTTATTTTGAGCTGAGTCCTCTCCCCGGCACATATCCTGTCGCATTCACAGTACCACTATCAGTTGTAATCGTATGTTTTCCGATTTTTTGCTTTCCTAACTAGGTAAAAGAACCCCCGCCTACAGCAACAAGCGTTTAGAAACAAGTAGCACAAACTCCTCATCATGTCGACGCCTCCAGCATCTGATCCTACCTGCGCCCAGTGTGGCGACTCGCTGTCCATCCGCGGCTCGTACTTCGAACGCCCGAACGACGGCGCCGCGCTTTGTCGCAACTGCGTTCTGAACGAAACGGGAAAATGCGTGGTTTGCGAGAAGAGTTTGTTTCGTGAAACTGAAATCGCTCGACTCCCGGACGGGACCTGCGCCCACACGGAGTGCCTGAAGTGCAAGCACTGTCGGAAGAAACTGGAGCAAAGCTTTCACGCAAAGAAGGACCTGTGCCTGGTTTCTGACAAGACCCAAATCGGGGATGGGGAGTTTCTCTGCCAGAACTGTGCGTTGAAATTCCGGCAGCTGGAGCTACGGTTGAAATACCGGATCCACGGGTTTTCAGGCGGTGTTGCGATCGAGGACGCTTTCGCAGATTTGAAGGACAAGGACAAGGGCCTCGCGTTTGTCCGCACAACGCAATTGGAACAAGAATGGGCGGATAAGAACAATAACTCTGATGGAAAAATGAATAACGGGAACAACAACAACATCGGCGGCCGGGTGACTTTAACCGACTTCAGTCTGGTCTCCGACCGGCCCTCCAGTGCAACTTCTATGAGCATGAAGGAGCTCGGAGCCGACGAAGACGTACGCCTCTCCGCACGGATGGTGGAGACCCTCGTGGCGTCCGGTTTTTCCGCCCCGAAAAAAGTGGCGGCGCTGCCGGACCGCAGACCGAGCTTGGCGGGTGCGACGGGAGGAACCAGATTTTCTACGCGTAGTAGTTCTAACTTCTCGCCAGAAAGGAATCAGTATCAGGATACATCAGTGCTGAAAGAAGGCAATGCAGCGGTGAAGCTGCCAGAAAGGCGTCCAAGTTTGACGAAGCGTAGAAGTAGTTCCCCCTCAGGAGCTGCTCAGAGTACTAGTCAGAGAAAGAGTGCTTTGCTGAAAAACGACGCTTCTGTAAAAATGCCCGAGAGGCGGCCCAGTTTAGCAAAGCGTGGACCCCCTACGCGGCGTAGCAGAGGAGCCTCGGGGAACGGTTCGGAAAACCAATTGGTAGATCCGAGGAAGAGCACTTCTGTGCCTACACCCGAGAAGATACTAGTGGAAAATGGAAATACGCAAGATGAGCAAGCATCTGAAATAAAGCCACCGGCGTCACCAGCACCGAAGATGACAATGAAGCCTGAATCGCCTCCTGCTTCTCCTTTGGCCCAGGTCAACACGGACAGCCCCCGTCGCATCAGTACATTCGCGAAGGCGCCGGGAAGTATTGCGATTGCCGAAACCCAGCCAGCACTTGCTCTTCAACCAGAGGACAGCAAGCCGGCAGAGACATCGCAACAGGAGGACAGCAAGACGCCAAAACAAGAGAAGCCTGCAAGTCCGACGAGCGCTGCTCCTGTAAAACTAAAACAAGCTACCGCTAAGGCTAGTATGTCCAGAACAGAAATTGCTGACACCCCTGTTGTGTCACCTTCTTCCCCTGGTGCTGCTGCGCTTGTAGTAGCAGATTCTGCTGTTGCAGCTGACGAGACGAAAATCTTTCCAGCACCGGAGACGATGAACAAAGCTATTGACGTTGAAAAACTGCTAGAGGAAAGGGAAACAGAAAAGCAAGAAACCGAAAGAACTACCCCCACGATTCCTCCTGTTCCGGTGCCAGCTTCACAAGAACCTTCACCTGGCAGCCTCAAGAACGCAAACAACGACCCGAGTCCTATAACAGGCGAAGAAGGAGCTCCACCTGCAACGGCGACGGAGAGTAAGACCAGTGCAAATTTGTTCTACCACGATGAGCACGCTTTTGACAACAACCCCTACGACGGACGACCGCTTTTCAGCCCGGAAACGACGACCCGCTCCGTGTTTCTGTCTCCCCGAACACGCCGACCCAGCGCGCTGACAAAGATGAACTTGAACAAGCAAGTAGTTGATCATGCAACCACAGAGCTGCAAAGCAAGAAGGACAAAGTCAACGACAAAGGTATGATTTTGAAAAGGGTCAAGAAGCAGTTGTCCTCATCGGCGAAGATGAGATCCAGCACTTTTAGTCGAGAACTAGTACAGGGTCAATCTGGGGTACAACGACACAGCAGCACCCCCAGCAATCTTTTATACACCGCCCCCGGGGTTCTTGCGGCGACAATCGAAGAGCTGGAGCACATCGAAATTGAGATTACCACAGGATCGACCACGATCTAGTTTTTTCTAAGCTCTGTATAAAAAAAGAAATAAAGTTGTACCTACCTAAAACGAAAGTGCTCCTCCATTTCCAATGCTTCCCTAAGATGATAGCATAGCACCCCGCCAAGAGGAAGAACATCTTTTGGCGTTTCTCACACTCAGAATAATTAGACTAGAACCGTGATGAGAAAGAGAATATTGTCAGATGTACAATAGATGCAGTGAATTGCTGACCTGCACGCGGTGCACGCTAATGTCGGACGCTGTCCAAATGCAGCCACGCACTACGTAATGTGCTTCGTGTGTTTCATCTTGAATTGATCGGCACCGAATGAAGTTCACGTAAAGCGCTTTGAAAAAAGTGTGGCACGGATCGTGCGCCGCCACCAGGGCCCTCATGATCCCGTAATCCTAGTATCGTGTGATCATCTGCTCCGTGACAAACATCTAGCACAGACTGCAAGATCCATCGTATGCGCAGGTCTTCAAGTGAAACTGAAATCTCTTTCGAATTCATTGTGATTCCGATTCTGTTGATGTCCGCGATCATCCGGAAGGAAAGCGCAGTCGGTCTTGGTGAGTAGTTTTTCAATATCTGTTGTTGTTGCGCGACCGAAGATCTTCGCATCTCCATGCCCGCACCTGTGCCGTTATTTTCTGTCGAGCAGGGCTCGAAGCGCTTCGGTGGCAGCACAACAAGAATGCGACACGGCGAAAACATGCGGATTGCAGTCGGCACTACAAATCCGATCAAAGTGCTTGCCGTCCAGCAGAGTCTGCACCAGTATTCGGAGTTTATGAACTGCAAGATACAAGCCTACAAGGTCGCCTCCAACGTGAGCGAGCAGCCCTTTGGCCTCCCGGAGATCGTCCGCGGAGCAAAAAACCGGGCGGAAGCTGCGTACGATCATATCTTTGCCGATACTGAAGTAGCCGGTGCTCTGCCAAATAGTGAAGCAAGAATTCTGATTTCCTTCGGCATAGAATCGGGGTTGTATCGCCTCGACGGCAGTGTACTAAATGCGAATGATCCGAACGGATGGTACGACACGTGTGTGGTGAGTTGCTTCGACGGACGAAAACACCATTTAGGCAGCAGCTGTTCCTTCGAAATTCCGAAGAATGTGATGCAAAAACTTCTACCAAAGAAGGTCCTCAAACCCTCGTCGAATGTTAAACCAGCAGGAGGAGCTAAAGATAGCGAAGTTGAAGTCCTTTGCGAGAACCTTTCGGACGCCTGCAAAGCCGCGGGCGTGACGGACAAGGCCAACCTCGGCGAGCAGGAGGGTTTGATTGGGATTCTCACAAAGGGCAGAATCACACGATTAGAATACACGAAACAAGCGGTTTTGACAAGTATTGTCGGCTTGTTGGACTAGTGGACACGATGAATAAGCAGCCTTTTTTTATTCGATTCTCCGCCGCTAATTATAATTGATTCTGTCTGGGACATACAAGAACTACGAAGACGACAAATCAGGACCCCATGGGGTTTTATGCAAAAGTTGCCGTAATGCGCATTTCTCGGGCAGCTGTTTTCGCATATAAATTGAAAAAAATGTAGCATCTGACCCACTGGCTCGCAAGAGGTCTGCAGTATTGACAGAACCAGGTGAGGTGCAAGGGCCCTTGCGCGAAACCGAAACAAATTCTTGAGTAATAGGAATCGGATCAAAGTAGTACACAGTTCCTGTAAGTGAAGTGACATGATCTTGATCAACACGGACCGTCGATGATCAGATGAATTAGATCCCTCGAAGCAGGTTCTTCCAGGATCACGGTAAAGTTGCAAAATTTGATATTCATACGTGTATGATAGCTCAACAAAAACGATCCTTGTCTTGTGCGCTCTCGTCATGCATTTTCAGGTGAGCACGTTGCGCTTTGATCTCAGACTAACTGGGTTCCTCTTCCTGTTGATCCAAGGCTTCATCAAAAAATTCTGCTGACAGGCGAATAACCAGTTGTAGTTAAGACAGTGCTGGTGTACGTGTAGTAGAGGTTTTATCTGGGTGAGTTGCGAATCAATAAAGCGCATAGCATTTCCTTTTTACGTATCGTTTTTTCACAAGTCGCATTTTTTATTTTTTAGGCAGTACAATAAATTCCAAGGAAATGGGAGCAGATCCGGTGAACGACTTCGTCGCTGCGAACAGCGAATGCTTCGAGTTTGTCCGGGATGGCGCGAAGGTAAAATCATTTTGCACAACGCGACACGAGGACGCAACTGCACTTTATTTTTGCAAAATGACAAAGAACTACGGGGCGCCAGCATAATGATCTCAGGCGACTTGAAAATGCTGGCAACTGCCATTCATACGTATACTAGGACATTTTATAACCAAGGGAGTCAAACTTGAAAGGGAGCCAAGGGAGTGAAGGGGGTAAGATAATTTTCCTTCATTTTGCCCCTTCTAAAATTACATGCAAAATGCACGCTATGGCCGCGTTTCTGGGTGGCCGTTTTGGAACCTGCTCCCCCCCCCCTCCGGCGCGGCCCCACTTTTGTTCCTTTTGGGCAAGGGCTGCCGGAAGGCTCGGCATGTTGAAGAGGGTGAGGGCTTCGAGGGTTGTGGGGGCCACCGACAGGTGGCATCTAGGGGGCTAAAAATTCCTGCATGCGTGTCCCCCACGCGGGCTTTTCAATTTTCCCTCGATGAGGGAGGGTTCAAGTGGGCACTTCGAATTTCCTTCGATGAAGGAAAGTTGAGATGGTCATTTCAATTTTCCTTCGATGAGGGAAAGTTGAAGCGGCCACTTCGAATTTCCTTCGATGAGGGAAAGTTAAAGTGGGCGCTTCAAGTTTCCTTCGATGGGGGAAAGTTACAGTGGGCATTTCAAATTTCCTTCGATGGGGGAGAGTTGAAGCGGTCGTTTCAATTTTCCTTCGATGCGGGAAAGTTGAAATGGCCACTCCAAATTTCCTTCGATGAGGGAAAGTCGAAGTGGTTATTTCAATTCCCCGTCGATGAGGGAAAGTTGCAGGGGTCGTGTCAGTTTTCCTTCGATGAGGGAAAGTTGAAGTGGCCATCTCAAATTTCCTTCGATGGGGGAGAGTTGAAGTGGTTACTTCGATTTTCCTTCGATGAGGGAAGGCTTAAGTGGCCACTTCAAATTTTCTTCGATGAGTCAACGGGCTTGCGGTGGTGCTCGTTTGCCTTCGAATCGATGCAACGCCATTGGCTGCGTATGGGGTGAGTGAATGCGCGCGCGCAGCGCGCGCGATTTTTTTTTCGTTCTACGGCCTGCCACAGCTTGGTGCTCTGTGTCTTGGTTGAATGAACTAACTTTGCGCGCTTTTTGAACTTACTCCCTTGGCTCCCTTCCAAATTGGCATTGTACTCCCTTGGCTGGCGCCAGACACTAATAAACCTAGTATACATACTCATACATTATTTTAACTAAACTGCAAACTACAGGTCCGCTGCACCCTGACCGGGCAGGACTTTCCACCGCGCATGGAACTTCTCGAGGAGTATTGCAAGAGCAAATCCTACAACCGAGCGCTGAAAGCGAAGAACGGCGGTAAGGAACATCAAAACAAGGATACCAGCACGGCGAAATCGAAGGACACCACGACAGCAACATCCTCTACCTCTGGTGATCTCAACTCGCAGCGCAAACTGGATTTGAGCTTCGACTACAAGAAGTATGAGCCGCACATCACCGCGCACAAGAAGGACAAGACGAAGCTGTTCTGCAATTTGACGGCCTCGGTGCTGAACAAGATCCCGATTGAGGTCGAGAAGCATGTCAACGGGAAGAGGTTCAAGCGGGCGAAGAAGGAGTTTGAAGAAATGCTGGAAAACGATGTGGAAGTCACTGAGGAGGAGGAAGAGGACGAGGAGGAAAGCAGTGGTATTTTATATTCGATTTATTTGTGATTCTGATTTTAGTGCTATTTTTACTTCTGCTTCTACGCTCATTCCCGCGCTGTTGTGCGCTGGTTTGTTTTTTCTTTTTATATTTAAGATGCCATTTTCGCACGTGAAAAAAGAAATTCCAAACCACAGACTGCTTCGCCGAGGTTAATACAACCGAGCCCGCGGCAAAGCGACAGAAGGTCGATCCGGCTACTGCGAACAAGAAGGAGACCTTACTTCCTCCACTGGATGACGAGGCGGATGATGAGAAAAGAGCCGCAAAACCAGCGGAGGAAGCGTCTCCGTCTACTGCCGCAGAGGAGGAAAAGCCAAAGACAGCCGCAGTAGAGAAAAAGGACAGCGCAAAGAAGCCAACTAGTAATAAACAGGAGCAGGCTAATCTTAACAGCAGCAAATTGAACAAGAAGCAGAAGGCAAAACTCGCTGCAGCGGAGACCGCCGAGGAGAAGGAGAAACGCGAGCAAAAGGAGGCCATCGACAAAGCCAACGCACCGGGGAAAAAGGAAAAATCTTGCCGACAGAAGCGAAAAATCAACTCCAAAACGCGTAGAAAGAAACAGGGAAAGCCCGCACCGGCGAAGGCAACTGCCTGATGAGCGAGCTTTCTGACGCAATTGTCGTGCTCTAGCTGCATCATGATCAGCATGTGCAAGTACAATCACAGGCATCATCCTGATGAAGATGAAAGCGAGACGTGAATTGTCCATGAAATTTGAACGTGCAGCATGAAATATCTGAATGACCATCGCGAAGATTCTCTTGTCCTTGTGTCTTCTCTGTCAGCCAGTACAACACCTGCGGCGTTGTCTGCAGTGCCAGAGCTTGACGTAGCTTATTCTCGGCGCCGTTGTTCGCACACGTCTGTCAAAACAACAAACTGGCGAGAAGAACTCGTCTTGCATTTACATGCTAATGTGTCAGTACCTCTAATATCACTCCGCAGGACCACAGCGCCGCAGTCGTCAGCGTCATCCTTATCTCAGCGTGCTTGGATGGTGGTCACGGTGTGCAGGACGAGAAGTTCAATATTCTGATCTAGCTTCACCGGAGCTACGGACACCCGCTTCTTTCGATTTTGCTCTTTCAACATTGTGCGCAGTACACAGCAAGATCTTGTTCTCGGATGACCGAAAGATGATCCAGCGTAATTTTCTCAACGCTTTATCTTGACTCGTGCGTGAAGATGCAATTCTTTCGCGGATCGCTTTCTCTGAGGAAACCAGACCTTACTCAACGATGAAGATAGACGTCTTCGTGTGGATCAAGAACTTTGTGGAAGCTAGCAGCAACTCTTCTCTTCAGGCTCTTCAGTAGAAGGTTGGCAACAAAATTTTTATTTTTCTAGTGGGTTAGACAGAGGCTGGCAATTCTAATCTGAGCAATAATGGTTGAAGTATTTCGCCCTTCCAGACTGTCTATGTAAATATCTTCTTGTGGCGTGTTCTTCTGTCTTTTTATAGGGTGTTGAAGATAGGGTGTCCTTGAAGATGAATCTGAATGGAGCGCGCGGCTTCTCGCGCAGTTCGGCGCCGAGCAAGCGGGTTCCTAGCAAGAGTATTGTCGCGTTGCCCTTTTTTTGTTTTCCTTTTCCTACAACCTCTTTCCACTGGCTGAAGAGCTGAAGTAACAGATTTTTACTGTTCTGGAATTCGCCGATGGGTTCCTGATTTTGTTGCAGCAAGAATAGAGCCATCGTGTCAAAGTTGTACACGTTACTTTAGTGTGACAAAACAACAATAACGAAGAAACTCGAATTTCCAATTCAGGTCGAGCCCGCCCTGCGAAAGGCACGACTGAAGAGGATGAGAAAAAAAAGGCCGAGGACGGCGGAGCAAATAAGGGTAAGAAGCTCCCCATAATGCCCCCACCCAGGCCGGAGCGAGAGACCGCACGGGAGATGTACAAGAGCAGAGCCCGAATTTCGCGTCGAGAGGATGAGTCGTCCACCGAAGACAGCAGGGACAAGAAGAAGCGCAAGAAAGAGAAGAAACACCGGGGAAAGTCCACACGAGGACGTGACCGCAGCCTACGCAGATCCCGATCCCGATTCCGATCGAAGAAGCGGACGAGAAAGGACTCGCGAAACAAGAGACTGCGAAGTCCCAGTCGACAGCACCGTCGTGACGACACACGGTCAAGGTCCCGAGGACACCGAGTGGAAGGAAGATCGAAGTCCCGGCGACGACGTCCCAGCAAGTCCAAATTCCGCGACCGGGACCGGCGCGGGAAATCTAGAGCCCCGTCGAAATTGCGGGACAATAATAAAACGACGTCGTTTAGGCATCAAGATATCTGGAAGAGGCCGGCAAGGTCGCCATCTCGGGCAAGACAGGCGAAGAGGTCCCCTTCCAGAGGACAAGCCGACCGGATCAAGCAAAAAGAACAACGACACGAGAGAAACTTGTCGGCGACAGGCGCAGGACGTGACGAAGATAAAGTCTCTACTCCGAATAAAGAGGCAGGTCGTAGTCCTCCAGCGAGATCATGCGTGGTGGACAAAGCGGCCCCAGAAGTAGAAGAGCCCTTCGTTTTTCTTAAAGCGCTTGATGAAAAACTACAAGAAAAACAGCAGGAGGAGGAAAACGCGAGAAATGCCATCCACCAACCCGTCGGAAACAATCCGTTCACCGCCTCCGCCCATATGTCGAACAATCCTTTCATAACTTCCCCGGGGGAGTACCGCCCTAAGCAAGACTCGCCGGTGGTAGACGTTGACTTCGGTCTCGGTACTTATGCGGCAGCCGAAAATAACAGGTATGCGACAAACGCAAGAAACAGGGGGTCGGCAACTCCAAGTGCTAGTAGACTAAAGCGAGCTCCTACACCATCGAGACCAGGCACCGCGCATGTTGTTGACGGAGCGCCGTGCAGAGCAGCCGGCGGGGAAAAGGCACGCAGCCCGTGGCACCACGACGAGCACAACAGGAACAGGGGTCATAGTGCTATAATTCTGGACGACGCAATGGAAATCGAGTCAGTAATCGGGTTTCTGGAGTTGAGCGAGGACGAAAATGGCGTCGTGGACCACCGCAAAATCTCCGTTGTGCAAGAACCGCATTCGGAACCGGAGACGCAGCATCAGCCGCAGGACCGGCCCAATGAGGTCGTGAAAGACAGCACGTCTTCAGCGGCCCCCAGGACGAACTGCACTGACGCAACGCTCACAAGAGAAGAAGAGCGCCTGTTGTTCTCTGAGGGTGAGGGCCGCGACGCACTGAATAAAGAAGCACGCGCAGTAGAGGAAAAGCTGGAGGACGGTGACGAGCTATCTGCTGGAGGGTTCAACGTCGGCGCCATCCGGGGAACAGCGATCGGCTCATCGTCTCGGAAAGGTGGACGCGAGATGAAGCCCAAAGGATCGAAAGTGACCTTCAAGGAGGACGCTTTATCGCAAGTACGCTGCGACGACGAGGACCGCAGGAGCGACCGGGGGTCAAAAAGACAGAGCACAACCGGTGCTGAAGTTCAACAAGAATTGGAAAATCATCTTCCTCGCCAAAGCGGGGAACTGTCCCTGAATGCACCATGGAACAACACGACTCTGGCCACACCCACGATAGAAAAAGCGTCGCAAAAAGTAGCCCTGCTCTCGTGTAGTACTAGCACACATGACCCATCGCCGTTTAGTGGGGCGCGCAGTACGAATGGTGTGACGAAAAACGACGACAGTGTTCTTGAGCAGCACGTTTTTGGTGATCCTGAGAAGCAGGACCAGCAAGACGAGACCCAGACACGAAGACTTGCAGTGCAGGAAAGCGAAAGAGGGCCGGTGGAAGAAGAACATCAACATGTTGAAAAGGGCGAGCCAGAATCTCAGCAAGCGGCTTCTACTGCTTTTGGGGTACTAGATACAGGAGGTGATGGTCCAGGGTCACATCAAGTAGCACAAGCTGTTACTACAGAAGTGCCGTCCGCGCAGCCACCTGATAACATCAACACGCAGGCGGAAGTAGATATCTTCGAACAGGTGCAGGATAAGAGGAGCCGGTATGTGCAGCATAAGAAGGAGAGGTCGCAGCTGCAAGAATGGTTGGAGGCCATGAAAGAGACCAAGTCGCTGCCGGCAGACGTTGCCGATAAGATGTGGGAGATGATCGAACAGGTTGAGAAACAATCGAGCTGGCAAGATCTCTAGCCTGTGGTCTAATTCGGTTTGTATCCTCCTTGGATTTTTGCATTAATTTTATATCAAGCCTATTCCACATAGAATACAGATGCGAACAGGCGCGCTCCGTAAAAAATCAACTGCGGAGGTGCTATGGCGACGTCCCCTCTCTCTCTTGCTCGTTTTAGAAAATTGCTGCCGAGCAAAGAAAAAGATCTGCGTGTCGTGTCACCAAGATCAAATGAAGCGAAAAAAAATGGTTAACATACCAGAATCTAAACTGCACCCCTGGAACTAAACGTTTGGACCAAACGCGTAAACGTTTGGGAAGATCTCTAAACTTCTCAACTTTGCATACAAAAGTGAGAGCGGTCGGCTCAAGGGTTTTGGGTCTAGGGTTTGGGGTTTGGGGTTTCCTGTCGTCGGCCAGGGCAGCCGCCGCCGGCCGGCCGGCCGGCGGCGGCTGCCCTGGCCGACGACTCTCTCCCTCGCTGTTTTTCGCCCGCCCCCCTGCGGTTCCCCTGCCTCGACTCTTTTCCCCCCTGCCTCCTTTTGATTGCTTCTCGCCACCATCGAGGCCCCTCTCCTGTCGGCCAGTCTCCGACAACAAGAAAGCACGGACGGACTGCAATCCCAGCAAGGCTCGCGACGTCGCGTTGATAGTTTAGACCCGCGGGCGATCGTTTCGACGCCTGTTCGTTTAGGTCTGAAAGTTTAGACGCAATCGTTTAGATTCTGGTATGTTAACCAAAAAAAATGGGAAGCAGAATCTGCCACCAAGCAGTTAGAGATCGAAAGATCGTGAGAAAACAGAGATCCAAAAAATAGCAATCCAGATTGTTATGCTGATCTGAAGGATTTGACGTTTTGCTTTCATACCGATCTTGAATGGGAAAAATGTCACTGCGCGTGCTCTCAATTTATACGTAAACCCAGGTCAAGTTATCTCGCTACGACAGACAAACTTCTCTTAAGACCAGTTGACTCAGCACAGCGTCAGCACACTAGTTGTAAAGCGACACTCTGCTCCACGCACACTAAAGCCAAAGCGACTCATCTCTAGTATTTTTCCACCCCCCTGCCGTTTTTAGACAAAATGGCAAACAAGCAGAAGAGGAAAAACAAGCAGAAGCAGTCCAGTAACTCATCGTTTCTGCAAAGTAAAGCACTGACATCATCCCTTTCTTTCGCGGACGGTACCGAGGATGGCCTTCTGCCAAGTGACAAAGTACCTGCTCCGCAGGAGGTATCATCCACCGCAGCACCTCCCGCAAAGCCGGTTGGCCTGTCAAGAAACGTAGCTGGTTTGCAGTTCATGCGGAAAAGCCGAGTGACATCAGCGACTACAACACCTTCGCAGAGGACAGGAGTGAATGCGTCGGGTGCAGCTACAAGACCTGGAACTACTACTCCCGCCGGTGCGACGGCGAGAACAGCACCGGGGCAAAATTCTGCTGGTTCATCGGCTGCTGCAGTTCAGCAGGAACAAGCGGGTATCAATCCCGCGGAGCAGGGACCAGGTCATCTTGAACTACAGCCAGTAACCCTACCAGAGCAGTGGGTCTTGCCGGGGTACGAGGAGGAATGCGCCAGAACGGACAACATCCGCGATCCCTACGAAAGGGTCCCTACGAAAGAGGAGCAGGTTCTTTCTAGCGGACAGGCGAATATCAGCACGAAGAAGATCAAGCCCTTCGGTCGGCAATCTTTCAATGGATGCAATCCGCACCTGGAGGCGTTTCTGGTCGCGAGGAAAGATCAGAAGCGAGGCCGAGACGATTTGGAGCAAGCAGAATTGCTGATGAAATTCAAAAAGCAGAGGACGAAATGAAGAAACTATTTACTTTCTTCATGCGACGACCAATTGTATTTGTACAGAAGCATTTGCATTCGCAGTCGCAGCATTGAATATTTGAGTCAGTCCTTTCAGAATTCGCTAGAAGGCGACCTCACTCGCGCGAGCACGGCGCGCCTTGGTTGAGATTTTTTGACGTGTTCGTGACTATTCGTTCTGTCGAATGTGTTACACTTGGACTTGGTACGTTTGTCGGTAGCAGTTGGCGCCAGCACATCTTCCCAGGAGGTCTAATTCCATCCGGTCATACTACCACGGTATCAGATCATCATCTTCAAGTAGTTCTACGTCACCTTATTTTTGGAACGGACATTTCGCTAGCACAAGTAGAAGATCACACAAGAACTTCTGCCGGTTTCATTCGGCAAGAGAGACCTGAGTAGACGAAGACGACCTGGCGATCATCTTATCCAATCGCGCCCTTATCCTGTGCAAAAGCATCGTACTCGTAGTAATCGCAATCATGCATTACAAATCTCCCTAACCTAAATCCGCATTACAAATTCCATTTTTCATGCTGAGGAAATTTGTCATGCGATTTATACTAGTACGATGCAATGCTTTTGCATTTCATAGCCCTGAGAGCATAGCAATCGAGATCAATGGTTATCGTGTGCTGGTGGATCTTGATCAGTTTTTTATGTGGCCGTTGTAGCAATGGCAACGCCGCCACATGGCACAGTTGCTTATTTTTCTTTTCAACAAGAATTTGGACGTATTTAAATTTATGTATACGCACAGACGATTAACACGCTACAAAAAGAAATAAACGAAAACTAGTTTACCTTTGGTTCATGGGCTTTATGATCGCAACATGATGTTCTTGAATTCGAACCAATGATAAGTTCATCAAAGTAGCAATTTATAGAGCAGTTCCTTTTTCCAAGAAAAAATACAAAATGGTGACCGTGAAAGAGGACCCGAATAACGGGCGGCCAACGCTCACGTTCGAGCCAAGCGTGAAGCATACGGCGACGATGTTTTTCTTTCACGGGTTGGGCGACAGCAGCTACGGTTGGCGGGAGCCACTGCAAGACTTTGCGAAGCAAATACCCGGTTTAAAAATCATCGCGCCGACTGCCCCGCAGATCCCGGTCACCCTCTCCGGGGGAATGAAACAAACCGCATGGTGCGATTTGGCGGCCAAGTCGTTGAGCCCCGTCGATTTGATGGCCATGCTGCAAAGCCGACCCCCGATGGTCGAGGGCTCGTGGGTCGAAATTTTAAAGTTGGTAAATGCGGAATTGGTCGCAAACCCGCACGTCCCTCTCTCCAAGATGATCTTCGGCGGCTTCTCGCTCGGCGGACACATCGCGTCCTGGGTGGCGCTGCAGCTCCCAACACCCTGCGCCGGAATACTGCTCATGAGCGGCGTGGTGTTGGGGCTGCAGACGATGTGGGTATTATACAATGCTTCGAGTACTTCTTTGAAGGACCAGTCTGGATAAATCACACTGCTTCATCATCGCGCACTACATCGGCGCACGTCGAAGTAGGACCCACGAAAAGTAATAGAAGAAGCGCGGCAAGAAAAAAAAATCAAATTGCGAATAAAAGATTGACTTTTCGCCAAAAAATATTCACGCAAAACTACATCAGATTCGCGCCCCCGTCACAAACATCCTTCACTGTCACGGCACCGCGGACGGAACCATACCTCTAATTGGCGCCCAGATGATTGCTGCGCAGATGAAAGAGAGTGGCCTCAGCGGCTACGAGCTAAAGACCTATGAGGGCATGGGACACGCGGCTTGCCCCGAGGAAATTGACGACGTGCTCGCTTTTCTGAAAAAGTGTCTAGCTGCTTCGCCAGCAACAGCAGACGCAGCTGCGAACGACGCGGCTGCGAAGGGAGCGCTGGTACGAATAAGAAAAAAATGATTTTTTGGTATGAATGGTGCACACTTGTATACAAAGACAGTCACGTGACAGAAAAGGAACACAACTGCATCACGAATCCTCCTCAAAAATCATTCCACCCGATGAACTTATAAACGCACTCGCATACCACAGACCATCTGCAGTAACGGCCTCGCGATCCCGAACTCTAGCACGGTGGTGATTCACAGCCTGAAGAGCAAGCCCCAGATGAATGGCAGAATAGGCGTCATCACGAAATACCTACCCGGCAAGGGCCGCTACCAGGTTCTGATCGAAGAAGAGTCGCTCGCCTTGAGTCCCAACAACTTCAGGCTCGAGCAGGTTTGCCTGGAGGGCAGCGGAGGCGGATGCTTGTACCAGCTCGACGACCCGGCGTCGCCAGGGGCCTGCCTTGTTGAGGTATGTTCATGTTGATGACGTCCTGCTTCACAGTTTCTTTTGCATTAAAGTCGATTACGATTTGTACATGAAGTTCGCTTTCAACAGGAGTAGGACGTGACGAGTTGCTAGAAGTGGCTATTCGCAAATACAGTTTTCTTCTCAAATAATGATCATGCCACATCACATTAATACAGGTTTCCTCCAAGCAGCCCCTGTCATCATCCGCGTCCGCCGGCGACTTAAGGTTTAAGAAAGGCGCAATCGTCCGCTTAACCGGCCTGAAAGCGGGCGCGCCTTGGAACGGTTCCTTTGCGCAAGTCGGTGAGTACCACGCGGAATCTGGCCGGTACACGGTGGATTTGGGAAATAAAATGCAGCTGAACATCAAAGCTGAAAATTTCACTTTGTGAGCTGTACGCAGAACAAACTACTTGGACTCATCTACAACTTCTGTGACCACAGGAGCCACTACACCTACGCGCAAAATAAAGTAAGAGAAACGCGGCAGTCGTGTGAAGCGGCTTGTTCCTTGCGCAAGTCCCTCTCTTTGCGATTTTTGTTCTTCGCACATGTGGTCGAAATCAAAGCTGCTATGTACCATGAAAATCTTGTTGACCGAGTAGAAAACGTGACCAGTGTAGCTTCCCGAATGAATGTATTTGAGCTGCTCTTCTAATCGTCGTGCTCGTTCGCTTTGTAGCTAGTGCCGGTGCACAAATCGCGAGCTGTATAATCGGTATCCCATCGAATGTGAGACTTGAAACCTGCTGCACATGATCATACCGATACCTATTAGCAGCATTGACCACGACCGTTTCAGCATGATGCTCCTCTTCAGCACGACTTCGTGCAAGCTTCTTCTGTAGTTGATCTGCTTTGTGCGCCTCGTGTGTGTGTGTGATATGTAAACAAAACTGCAAAAGAAAACGAAATCATCATGGACCAAGACCTCGAGATTGTTCGGGAGATCGGCGGCCACCTGCGCCGCACTTTGGAGCAAGAGCGCGAATTGCAAAGGCAGTACGACGAGAAGGAGAAACAGCACAAGGACGCCCTCGCGCGGGAGCGAGCGCTGCAGACGTTGGAGGCGGAAGCTCTGACCAGGAGGTTGCAACGACGGGCACAGGACATTGCAAAGAATGCCGAAGCAGTGTCGAAGGGTTTGAATGGCGGTTGTAGTATCGATACTTCTTCGTCGACGAGAAGATCTACGCAAGAAGCTGCTGCGACCGGTAGTAGAGCAGATAGCTCGGCCGCTGCAAAATCAAGTACGAAGAACAAGACGAAGATAAAGATTACAACCATGACCCAAAATGCAAGTGGATGAAAAGCGAATAGCTAAAGAAAAGATGATGTTTCCACACTAGCAACAGCAAGAGCATCTAAGAAGAGTTCGTTGAACGTGCGTTCACACAAGAGCGACGAAAAGTATTGACGCCCGAAGTACTTCTTGCAATTTGTTCAGTTGATGTGCGGATAAACTGATCGCCACTGCAGGTACAGTGCTGTATCTGTGTCCATGAAGTAAGTATCGCATGCAGTAGCAGCAGACAGGTCCTTGTTGTCTTGCTTTTGTGACTGCGCGACAAGAGCATGCTTTCGTAGCTAGGATCCGATGTTGAGCGGATCAAAAAGGTCTTCGCAAGTGGGATCTTCAAGATCCGTATCAAGATGCTACGAGCGATCTACACTACCAGGAATTATGATGAAGATAGCAGATCATTGATTTGTGTTATAGTTGTGAAACAAGGGTAGACACGTGAAAAATGCAGCGCATTGATGCTGTTGAAACCATGTCCACTACGAATCAACATTTTTCGTGAATAATTTTCTTTGGATCATACAACCAATCGCGCAGCCAACAACAACACACGTTTTATCTTCGCGAAACAAGTATCAAGCCGAGAGGGCCACCCCGCCGGTATGTAAGGTAGGTTCCATTTATTTCGCCCTGCTAGCTAGCTTTGGTCGAATTTGTATCAGTTGCCACGACCCAGGAATAAGTTGCAAAATGTCGGTCCCTGCTCGAGAGCGGTCGCCGCGGCGAAACAAATGGGACGACGACACCGGAGCAGCAGGAATAGACGCGGCCCCAATGAACAACAATATGTTCCGAGACATGCTGAACGACCCCTCTCTGTACGCTCCAAGCGACCCAGGTGCCGCCTTTGCAGCACAGCAGCAGGGGGCCAGCGGGACGAGCATGAACCCGTTTGGGATTGACGAAAACGCCATGATGCAAAACGCGGGATATGCGCCGTCAACGAGCAGCACGGCGGAAGGCATAAATCCGCTGACAAATGTCCCATACACGGAGAGATATTGGAGTACTGATATGCTGTTGTGTTTTTTTTCATCCGAATCTTTCCTCCTTTGCGTCTTTGTAGAAGCATGTCGATACGAGGGGGCGCGCATTCTACATTCTTTGGGATCAGGGTATGTGATGCTCCATACATTGGTCTTCTTTAATCAGAAAAGCTTGGCGCTCGACAAATCAATTTCTCGACATCTTCAACCCATATCAGGCATCATGGAGAAACGCAAGACCCTTCCCTGCGCCGCGGCGAAGAAGGATTTCTTGAAATTGGTCAAAAAGAACCAGGTCACAGTCCTCGTCGGTGAGACTGGTTCCGGGAAGACCACGCAGATGCCGCAGTTTATTCTGGACGCGGGTTACGCGGCCTTTGGCAAATGCGTCGCGTGCACGCAGCCCCGGCGAGTGGCCGCGATGTCGGTTGCCCAGCGTGTCGCCGACGAGATGGACGTGGAACTTGGGACTTTTTGCGGTTACAGCATTCGTTTCGAGGACCGAACGAGCGCGCAAACACTGTTAAAGTACATGACGGACGGTATGCTGCTCCGGGAGGCCATGACGGAGCCAACCCTGTCCAGGTAGAAGATTACAGCGTGCTTCTGCAATTTGCGGATTCAAGATCACAAAATTATTTTTTGATCGCGGCGTTGTTCAGTATCTTTTGCTTGGTTTCTTTACAAAAAGGAAACTACTGAGCACCACTTTCTTCACACAACGTGCCACAGGTACAGCTGCATCATTTTGGATGAAGCGCACGAGCGTACGCTCGCGACGGACGTATTGTTCGGCCTTTTGAAGAACATCATGCCGAAGCGCCCCGACCTGAAGATCGTCGTGATGTCTGCTACTCTTGACGCGGAAAAAATGCAGACGTACTTCAACAACGCGCCCATGATAAACGTTCCGGGGCGCACGTTCCCCGTCGAAATCTACTACACGCCCGAGCCAGAGAAGGACTACCTGCAAGCCGCGCTCCGCACCGTTCTCATGATCCACAACGAGGAGCCTGCCGGGGACATCCTGTTGTTCCTTACCGGTGAGGAGGAGATCGAATACGCGTGCCGGACCATGATGCAGTCCGCGAGGACGACGGAACTCGAAGCCGGGGAACTGAAAGCAATCGCTTTGTACTCGTCGCTCCCGCCGCACATGCAGCAGCGGATTTTCGAGCCCGCGCCGCCGGCCAGGGTCGCGGGGGGCAAGCCGGGCCGGAAGGTGGTGGTGTCTACGAACATTGCCGAGACCTCTGTGACAATCGACGGCATTGTTTACGTCGTGGACCCGGGCCTGTCCAAGCAGAAGGTGTTCAACCCGCGCATCAAAGTCGAGTCGCTGTTGGTCACGCCCATCTCCCAAGCCTCCGCCTCCCAAAGATCGGGTCGCGCGGGGCGGACCAGGCCGGGGAAGTGCTTTCGGCTCTACACGGAATCGTCGTTCAAAACCCTACTTCCACCGCAAACATACCCGGAAATTTTGAGGAGCAATCTGTCCACCATCGTGTTGACCCTGCTGAAATTAGGAATCGAAGATTTGGTGCACTTCGATTTCTTGGACCCGCCAGCACCAGAAACGTTGATGCGTACTGTTTTTTCTGTCATTTGCACGGTTTCATCTTTGAAAAACCTAAGGATTCTTTGGCTTCGCTTCCCCTTCATTTTACCGCAAAACCAAAACGTGAACGTACTTACTGATCGTTAGTACTTACTGACTATGAACAACACAATACACAACAGACGCTTTGAACCACCTGCGCAACCTGGGTGCCCTGGATGACAGCATGCAGATGACGCCGTTTGGCAAATTGATGTCTGAATTTCCTCTGGACCCAAACCACGCGAAGATGCTTCTTTCTTCCGCGACCTACGGGTGCGCAGGCGAGGTTCTCTCCATCGTTGCCATGCTTTCCGTCCCCTTGGTTTTCCACCGTGGAAAGGAAAAGGAGAAGCAGGAGGCGGCACGGGCCAAAGAGCAATTTGCGAATATGGACGGCGACCACTTACAGCTGTTGGAAGTGTACAACGAATTTCAAAGAATCAAGAAGTGGGAAGACCCGGAACGGTGGTGCCGGAAGAACTTTGTGAATTTCCGGTCGTTGACTTCTGCGGAATCGGTAAGGTGGCAGTTGTCGTCCATTTTGGAACGACTGAGCGTCAACGTCCGCGGGCTCGGCGGCATGCGCGACCCGGCGTATTTCCTGCAGATAAGAAAAGCGATACTCGCCGGGTGTTTTACGAACGTTGCGAGACTGCAGACAGAGGGGAAACACAAGGACAAATACTTAAACCTCCAGGACAACCAAGCGGCGGAGCTCCACCCGTCGACGTGTTTGAAGCACAAGCCAGAGTGGGTGGTGTTCAACGATTTGGTGTTAACCCAGAAGAACTACGTGCGAACCGTGACCAAGATCGACCCGGCTTGGTGCCTGGAAATCGCGGATGATTACTTCGCGGGCAAATTGATGAAGCTGCCCCAGTCCCAGGCGCTGAAGGAGCTCGCGGACATGCGGGCGAACTCGGTGAACATGCTGCAGGGTCAGGCGTCGAATTTAGAGGCGCAGATGCAGGCCCAGGCCATGATCGTGAACCAGCAGCAACAAATGCTGTTGGAGCAGCAGCAAGCGGCCTTGGCGCTGCAAATGCAGCAGCTCAAAGAGCAACAAGAGAGGCAAGGAACAGCGACGGGAGCCTCGAGTCACAGTGGAACCGCGAATCCCTTTGCTTAGGGGAAACTCATATAATAATAATCAAGTACATCATGTACAAGTACTGGAGTACTACACTTTGGCGACAGTTTATCATGGGTTTTTTTGGCGAAGACAAAAGTAGTTGAAATGATAAGTACTGAGAATCTTCAGTTTATTCGATTATACTACCATTGGAAGGATGATCACAGTATTGACATCACAGAAGTGTCAACGAATTGAATTATAATTTCTTGTAACGACGATGGTCGTGTGTGTCCGGCAATCCGTATGGAGGTCGACGTTGCGACGCAATGGTACGTGTTGTTCGTTGGAGTTGGTTACAGAGTGGTTCTTTAATAGCACTGGCCCAAATTATTACGTAACTAAGCCTGGCACGATGTAGCCGCTCACTGGGCGCCGGCGCGCTTCCGGGGGCGCACGCACATGGAGCCGCGGCGCGCGGCTCCGGCCGCGCGTCGTCTACCAGAACGCGCGGAATAAGGCGACGGCTTACGAGAGTGCGTTGGCACTTGGCTGCGTGCGGTCAGCCAAAATTTGGGACCCGCGAAAAGCCGACCGGCGCGAGGCGGCCGCCCCGGCTGGCGCTTTCCTTTTGCCAGGCAGGGGGCCGCCTGCTCGCAGGTACTAGGCGCCGCCCTTGCGGGCGGTGATCAGTCTGGGCGGCCCGGGTGGGTTGCCACCGGCCTGGACCAGGCGGGGGCAGATTGCAGTCGCGGCCCCCGAGAACCGGTCTCGCGCGTAGCGCCGGACTTTGAGGGGGGGAGGCGGGCCTGCGTTGTGGGCCCTGGCAGGCCTCTTGGCGATGCGTAGCCAAGCAATGAATCGAGCAAGAACCTCCTGCACGAGCCGGACGGGGGGCATGTGCATGACAGTCATGGATTTTGTCGCACTGCCTGGCGGCCCCCTATGTTCGGCCGCCCGCGCGCACGCCGGCCGCCCGCGCGGACGGACGCGGGCACGGATCGACGCGCGCGCGCAGAGACGCGCGCGCGCCTTCATGCTCTTGGGCGCCGCGCGCGACTAGGCATCCCTCAGGCGGCCCCATGGGGCGCAGTGTTGGCGCCTTGTTTATGGTGGCCGGAGGGATGAGCCCGCGCTGTCTGATTGCTTACAGTGTGCAGGCGAGTCTGTTGCGGCGTAATATCGACCAAGGGGAATCCTTGCGCATTTGTCAAGGACGTATAGCGATGGGGGGAGCGGCGTCGCCAGCCCACTACAACGGAAAGGCCGGCCACTATTCCGAGAGATGGCGTCGCGGGCGCGCGCGGAAATGGCGCCGGTCGGTCGTTTTGTATCTATGCCGCGAGGCCTCCGGCTTTTGCTTCTTCGTTGTGTTGAGGCGGCTGGAAAAGGGGCGCCGGAGTCCGGGGCTTTGCCGAGGCTAGTAGTGGGGCCGCCCGTGTCTTCTTGTGTGTGCCATTGGGGGCAGCGAAAGGAAGCCGGCGGCCCGAGCGTCAGCCACCCAGCGGCCAGCCTTGTTCTGCGGGTTTGCGGATTATTTCTATTTTTTGCATTGTTGCGAAAAGCTGTGGCGTTAAAGCGAAAAAGCAGGGCGGAATCACGCAGCAGCCGCACAAGAGTGCCGGCGCGGCTCAGCTACTTGCAGCTTTTGCAATTCATTGCTCGCGCACAATGGGACGGCGACGGCCGGCATCCTCCGGCTGGCAGGCAAGCACTTTGCGCAAATTCTGACGCCGCCCGCGAGCAAGGTCTGGTCCGCCGCCCCCAGCGAATCTCTCGGCGGTAGATTTGGCAAAGCGACAAAAAGAAAAGGCGGGCAGGGTGGAAAGGCCGGGCGGGGCGCCCGGGTCCGTCGGTGAAAGTGCCCGGGCGCTGTGTTTCGTCATTCATTGGCGACAGGGCGCCAAAGCATTGCGCCGGCGCCCTCGCTTCAGTCATGGAACGAAGCCCGGCTGGAAGTGAGCCAGGGCGGGGGGGACGGACCGGGCCCGCCGGCGGAGGGCCCGCCCGCGCGCATAGCTCGGGCCCGCCCGCAGCCGTGGGCCTTTGGTTTCTTTCCTTGTGCTTGTCTGTGGTTCGCCTGCCCTGTGGCTGCGAGCGGGCGGGGGCGCGCGCGCCGGACGGCGATGGCAAAAGGGGGGGCGGTGGTCCGCTGTTCATGACAGTGGCCTGCCGTGCCTTGCGTTTGGCGTGCGAATTCCAGGGGCGCTTGGCGATCGTCCGCTGCCCGTTAATCTCCGGCTCCGCCTCGCTTCTCGTAAAAGTCGACACATCTGCATAGCCGCCTGCTCGCTGCTTGCAGCGTCGATTTTCAAGAACAACGATCCAAATTCGTCGCGTTGACTCTTTTCCAAACAGCTCGACGAAGGAGCGACGCAAGGTTTATGAGTTCTTCGACTTCAAGATCTCACTTATTTATCACATATTAATGTATCTGTATGACTTTGGCTTTGCCGCACTGGCATTTCCATTGATTTGTTTCCATGTCCATCTCGATATAATTGTACTTACGCCCCATATCAGCGAGGAGACAATTGATATATCTCTATCTCCTAAGTAAACTACCACCTCTAAAATTGCTAGTAGTTTTCTTCGTAGAGCTTGAGAGTTTGCGTTGTTCTTGATTGAGTGTGAAGACGTAGAACCATGACGACAGACCAAGTACCGGATCTGGAGGGTGATCTGCTACCTGCCGGATCGCCCACTCCGGGCGAAGATCTACTCCAAGATGATGACATGGATGGGCTTGATGATGACGACGCGGAGAACACAGAGCAGGTGGAAGACAGCAACTCGGGAGACGAAACTGAACAACTCCCAGCTAGTCAACGCTTGTCGCGACCCAAGATCTGGATGCTAGACCTCCAACCAGGCTTTTCGTCGGCACGGATAGGTTGTTATGACGAGGCCTTTCTGATGAATGAAAACCTTGACAAAGGTGGAGACGACGTAGCAAGTACAACCGACTTGCTTGCGGCTGGCGTGGTTCCAGACCCTGTTGCCAGCCTCACGCGACCGGATGGTGTTTTGTCATATACAGGGTCACTTGGGTTTGCGGTTCACAAAGCAGCTTTGCAGCATCTTGTGGACGAAGTCATGGAGGATGAGGATGCAGATGTTGAAACCGGGCCAGCGCCAATGGACATCGACGGCGAAGATGAAGCACCGGGAGCTGCCGCCTCGTCGTCTGCATTAGCTGGCGTTGGTGCCTTCAAAAGAAACACGTCCAGACAAAGTGCCGACAGAACCAGTCCGATCGGAGGAAGTAGTCTCCACCGAAAAAGTCCGCACGACGAAAGAGCGATTTTTGCGATAGAACCTGTCGTCACGGCCTACTGCGGACCGTTTCGGGAACAGGTCGCCCAAGCCTTACTCGAGCGCGCTTCGTTCGTGTCGCTGAATAAGCGTGCGACTCTGGCTGTGTACGCACACGGGAGGGACGCGGGAATTTTTATCGACTATGTGCGGGAAGAGGAGTTTCTGCAGATCAGTTTGGTCGAAAATGGCATGGTCTTGGCAAGCTACGACTGCTCAATGAACAGCACGGAACAAGGTGAAAACGCACCGACAACTACGAAGAATACAGCCACAGGAGCCGCCGGAGGTGCAACTAAAGGAAACAAGGGCAAAGGACTCGCGGACAGGTCGGGAAGCAAGTTGCACATCTACAATGCGCTTTCGCGCAGGCGCGTAGTCAAAGAAGTAGATTTTACGCACATAGGCATGCTGGCGAACTTTGTGGACGCGGCATTGAACGCCAATAAAGAACCAGAGGAGACTAACATGAAGCCTGCTGGAGCTGTTAAAAAAAGGCAAATGATACATCAGGCTGGAGTCGTTGCTGGGCAACAAGCCGCCACTTCCTCATCCTCGAGGAGCATTGGACAGCAGCAGCAGCCCGCAGTAGATGTCGAACAGGCGCGTGGTCAAGAGAATGATCAGGATCAAGAGTTCGCTCGCGGGGAAAAAGATGACGACGACGAAGACGCCAACGAAGATTCCTCTTCCACACACCGCGGGTTCTCGCGCCTTCCGGACACGCAGAGACTGCCAGTGTTGGTGCTTGCGATAGTGCTGCAGCTGCTGTCCCGCGTGTCGCCGAAAAACAGAAAGAACCCCATTCCGATCATCTGCGAAACGAAAGAAGTCCAGTCCGTTCTGCAGTACTTGCAAAATTTCGGCATCACCTTGAAGCACTTGCGCGACCTGTACGGGGATTATAACCAGGGCAAAAACTACGACACCAGCGCTGCTGCACAGGCCACATTGACATTGCAACCAGGGGCACGACTAGCACCACAGGGAACTGCTGGGTCACAAGTCGCGCAGCAGCAGCATCGCTTGTTACCGCCGACGGGCAGCCCGCCGTCGAATAAAGGGCCGCAACAGGCTCTGCCACCCGAAAGTCCGCTTATCCTCGGCAATAAGACAATCCCTCAGACAATCCCTCACGCCACTGCGCTGCATCAACCGCCTTTGGCGATGAAAGGCCAGGGAAAAAAGAAGGGAAAGAAAAATCCTCCTGCGGAAACCGATGCGACGTGTTACCAAATCCCGAATGTGCACAACCTTTTCTGCACGAAGGGCGCGTCGTGGTACGGCGCCATGTTGCTCATTGCCTTGTATGAGAAGGATTTGGAACGAGCGGACCAATTTCGCACTACGTACTTGGAAGCCAAGGCAGGGTTTGAGCAATACGTCGGGACTACAGCTTCAAATGCGCCTCCTGTTGATCTCGACCTCCTGCGCTCGTACCTGAAGAAGGCTGCCCCCGGGCACATGTGGGTCTCCAGAGAAGAATTTGAGGCCGATCGAAACGTTATTTATGAGAAATGCCCGTAGAAGGGGAAGCGAGAGCGACACGCCCCTCTCTCAGGAGGCTTTCTTATTATTTCTCAGCAGCGAGGACCTAATCGTAATCAATGAATCACAGGCGACATTATTTACAAACATGGTGAATCACCAGACGACGAAAAATTATCAAGGATAGACAAGCCACACGGCAGAAACAATTCTGTAAGAGCACGAGAACCAAACATGATACTTTCACGTATTCCTGATATGTTTGTTTCCTTTGGCATATCGGTATAGTTCGCATTTCTTTCGAACCATGATCGGTCGCGTACAACCTCGGTTCGCAGCCGTGAAAAGTAAAACTCGGTAGCTTGTTTCTGTATGAACTTCGGTACGACAAATATGAAATCGTCCAGAAAAAAAAAGACATGCGTTTCGGTCGTGACCATCGGAACAACTGTCGTACAAAAGAACTCGTGCGTTTCCAGTTTCAATCGTCTACTTTCCTTTCGTGCGAAGCACAGAAAGAAAGTGCTTTCGGTCCTCGTCCAAGACAGTACTGACCGTTGTGCTTCTCCTATTGCAGTTCTTTTGAAAGCAATGAATCTCCATGTCTATGAATTTCAATTTCTACTGCCTTACCGACAGCCACTACCCGAACAAAGTATAGCCGCGTACCCGCTTTTTAAATCAATCATTTTTTGTACCCATTTCAGACAGATAAGATATTAATGCGACAAATTGACATTAGTATCGAAAGCCCACCTCTACTAGTTGTAGTTCCACTCGTAGTTTATTGTGTCGTCGATGTGATGTGAAAGTGAATGTGATGAAACGTCGAGCAGGCTTATTCATATTTTGACGCGGAGCCGGAGCCCCTGCCCCTCGTTCTTGAAAATTAGCTAGCGTCAGGTGGAAAGAACAACATGTCCCACAACCCGAGCGCGGTGGTGCCGTACCCCACGGCCACCGCCAGCGCGAAGGCCGCGGTGTTGTCGAAATCCGCCCACTCCCGCAAGGCCTGGGAGGACTATTCCGCAATGATGCTCTATGGAACTGTCAGGATTGAAATTGACAAAGTTGAAAAATTTGTGATGCATAAAATCGATACCAGTTGGAAACCCAATTTCTACGCGGTGCGTGACAAATTTCGGCACCGTATAAACCCAGTTTGTCATGCTGTTTAGCGAAGTAGTTATTTTATTTTTTCTACGATCCGCTTTTTCTTTTCAATTTCATTCCCGATCCCGATCCAAATGCATCTCCAGCTTCAAATATTACTACGATTATTATATTGCCAACTGTTTCAAGAAGTAGAGTGTACAAAAAAAAATCGCGGGTACTTTTGAAGGGTATTCGTATTGAAGAAACGTAGACCCTCCGGTTTGTTTGAGAACGGATACTACCCCTTTCCAAATCAAAACACATTAGGACCCGGGGGGACAGGAAGAGCCCCCCGGTAGCGCTAGTCTCACATGGGTGCACACATAAGGACGCTGACGAAGAAACACACACACACACGCAAAAACACGTCGGCCAAAAACAAAAATAAAATGCGTCCTGCACAAACTGCCCTCACTCACTCACCGGGTGGATGCGCCGCCGAGGTCCGCAGATACCTTATTGAGAAAAAGAATAAGACTAGTAGTAGCTTAGTAAGAAAGAAAAAGATAGAAGTCGCAAAAACTACTACTAATGTTTTTGTGCTAGAATAGCCGCGCCGCTGAACAACGGGAGACGGCCTGTCCGGTGAGTGAGTACGCCGCCAACTGCTCGCCGGGGCGCTGCGTGGAAGGGCAGCGTCGCCGCAAGTCGAGCCGGGGAACTAGTTTGCTTTCGACTGCCTTTTATTTTTTATGTTCCCCGTCATCTCAATTCCCCCTTAACTTGCCGCCTTACTCTTCAAGGACATCTCGTGGATGACATCAGCGCGTAGAACGGTTCGAACCAGCCTCGGGCTACAAGGCGACAGGTAAACCATCCCTACGCCCTCCGGTTTGACCTTGACGAAACTGACTACCAAACACTCTGGGGATTTCTATCAGCAACAGCATTGCCGACACCTAGGGCCACGCCACCGCGCCTTCCGAGGGTAGATCAGACGGACCACAGAAGGGCGTTGCGAGGTGGCAACGACATCACTGAAGCGGGAGAGCGGATACAAGGCCTTCGCTCAACTGTGTGGTGTGCGTTGTTTACTAGTCCTAGTTTCATCGAAAGAGAGCTATCTAGTATTCGACTTCTTACTACGTTTCGATCCTTTTGCATCCCTCACGCACGACCAGGATCTTTGTGTAGTTCGAAGCCCGCCGAAATTTTGCGAGCGGATTTAGCTTTCTTACCCCCTCGGAAAAAGGGGAGTCTCCTGACCCTTATGGTCGTCCCTGCCGCCGGTGGTAGCGTGCGCGTCGCCACTCTGATCTGATCTGATCGAAAATAGGTTATCTCTCTCTCTCTCTCTCATGCTGTTTAGCGAAAGAAGGCATCATGCCTTGTCATGCTACTTTAGCAGCTCTATCCCAAACCCGAAACAGGCTCACAACCTGCCTCCCTTGCCTACTCTGCAAGACAGGCATTCTGTGGGTTGCATTTTATGCATGACAAACTATTTCACCTTTGAGGATTTCGATCCTGACGCTTCCATATGCTCGCACGCACCGGGGAACTTCCGTCGAAGGAGGACGAGGAGGCGTTTTTCGCGGAAGAACAAGATAACCTCGGTATCCCGGCGCACCAGACGTTGACGCAGATGGTGGAAGAGTTGAAGCGCGACGAGGCCAAGCCGGGGAAAAATGGGGAAACCTTGCGGGGGAAATTGGAATATGAAAGTCAGTTCACGCGGGAGCAGCTGGAGAAAATGGACGACTGGGAGAAGAAAAAAGAGATGTACCGGAAAAAGCTGGCGCAAATCCTGAACACACAAAGGTTCGACCTCTGCATCAACGCGGTGATTCTCATAAACTCGATGACGATCGGACTGGAGAGCCAGATGTACATAAAGGGCGAGGATACCAGCACGTTCGAGGCGATCGAGCACTTATTTTTAGTGATCTACTCACTCGAACTCTCCGCGCGGTTCTTCGCGTTCGGGGTCAAAAGGTCGCTACTTGGGTCTTCTTGGGTGGTGTTCGACTTCATTTTAGTCACCCTAGGCGTGATTTCCCAGTGGATCATCCCCATCATCTTCGCCGGCGACACACCGGGAGCGCTGGAGCCGCTGTTTGTCTTCCGCGTGTTGAGATTGCTCCGCTTAGCGCGCGCGGTGAGGCTGATCGTCACTTTCAAAACGCTTTGGCTGTTAGTCCGAGGGTTATTGTCCTCTGCGGATACTATCACGTTTACTTTCGTGTTAATAGCGATGACGATCTACGTTTTTGGGGTCGTCGGAGTCGAGCTGATCAGCAAAAACAAGGGGAGCTTTATCCACAGAGATGACGGCACTTTCGCCCCGCGAGGGTATTTGACACAGTTGATGGAAGACGATTTTCGAGACTTACCGGGGATCATGCTCTCGTTACTCGGGTTCGCAACTCTGGATTCGGTGAACAGGATCTACGCGCCGATGATAAAGACCGAGCCGATGTTGTTTTTCTACTTCGTCCCGTTTATATTGGTCGTGGCCATCGCGATGATGAATCTCGTAACCGCGGTGTTGGTGGAAAACGCTCTCGAATCCTCGAAGAACGACAAGGTGATGAACAGCGTCTTCGCGAAGAAAAAGTTGGAAAAGATGATGCCGGAGATCAAGCGAATGTTTTTGACCCTGGACGCGGATGGGAGTGGTGATATTTCCAAAGAAGAATTAACCCAGGGGCTGGACGAAAACCCCGCGATAAGGCTAGAGCTCGAACACCATTTGGGAACGTTGGACCCACTGCAGCTCTTTGACACGTTGGACATCAACGGCAACGGGCAGATTTCCGTGAGTGAATTTTGCGACCACTTGGTCGACCGGGTTACTTCGGACGCGCCAATGGAGCTGACCCGGGTGCTGAAGATCGTGCAACAGCTCAAAAACTCCGTCAACAACTTATTGAGCTCGCAGCGAACGGGTATGGCGTTGACGGTCGGATTGAAGCCAAGTGGTAGCGGGGGATCGCTTAGCGGGCTCGCCACCAGTGCGGGGCAGCCGAGCAAAGTGGTGGCAGAAAGGTCTCCGTCGAAGGACAGTAAAGACGAATACAAGGCACGGGGACCCATGACACCGTTCATGCACGCAATAAAAAGGAAAGCAACGCTGGAACTGGAAGATCTAGGTACTAAATTCCTTTGCGAGTAGACTTGAAAAGCAATGGGTAGGTCTTTCTTTCTGTTTTCCTTCTAAATGCGAATGCGTCTACTGCATAAAGCTGAATCTGACCAGCGTGGTTGTACGCGTCTCAAAATAATCACCGTTCTTGGCGTGTTTCATTCAAAATCAACCCAAAACTTGCAGGTGACGGCGCAGATGAAGAGGCTGCGCCCTCCAGCGGTAAGGCACCCGCAGCGGCCGAGGAAATAACTACAGCAGCAACATCACCGTCCACCGGACGCAACGACGCTGCACTCCGAGCAGAAATACATGCACTGAACGCGCGCATGGATAAAATGAACGCCCTTCTAGAAAGACTAGCCGCTGCTGTGCTGGACGGGGAAGCCGAAGAGGAAAGTTGATCCCCGGTCGCACAATAAACATTTTCCTATGCAGCTAGCTCTTACGTGTATGCCCATCGATTTTCCTGAAAAGTTAGAAGTTAGAACGCCACTAGCTCCACTAGCACGACCAACAACAAACTCGCTCTGAAATCCTTGCTAAATCGAAGTTCGTCCTCCTAGTCGGGCTAGTGGAGTTGTTACTTGAATTTCCCACAAAAGTGGTTTTAATATCTTGTCCCGCTTGATTTTGGCATCCACCCCCGTATGACCATGATTCCCAAAACAACAACAGATGCTGCATAACCTGAGTTTTCCATTGTTCCGCCGCGTTGCCAACGCAAGCGATTTATTCAATTTGCACCTGACTCGCTCCACGTTTTGGCGAGAACGGAGGACCAACACGACGTTGTTCTGTCGGACCCGACGCCACAGATGATGATCATTACCGACACTGTTCTTTCGTCTGTGATACATCGGGGCACCAGGAGAGACGAGCGAATTATGACGTCACACGTGTCGACGTCGCTCAAGCTCAGCGCAGATTTCCAATTCTCCTGATCTGGATCTCGATCCTCGCGCGGCCATTGATCTTGTTCATCAAGGTCGAACAGAATTGAAGTTGATGCAGTAGGTCTCTCTACAACTAGGAACAAAAGTGAAAATACGGATCCGGCGGCACATCAGTAACGAAGAAAGTGCTTGAGAAAATCCGAGCCGATCGTGGTCCAAGGAGCAAGATCGTCCGGAACGAAAAAAATGGTGATCTTAAAGTGATCTGTCCCCCGACGCCGGTGAGAGACCTACAAGCAAGCAGATCTGGACGTGAAAATATATCCAATAAAAACTACAAGTATGTAGTCTGTCATTATTCGCATATATTATTCTTTGACCAGGCCCAGGCTGCATCCCAGAAATGAATCCAAGGTGATGCGTATTTTGCTCGTCACAGCTAGAGTGTGCCGCAAGAACATCAGTAGCCCATAATTTAGGCAGTGATTGACGTAACACGATGGCACACGATGCAAGTTGCCGTTGGGCCGCCGGCGACCTAGATGAGACGGAAGTGGGAATATCCGCTTTTGTCGTGGACGACCGACCGCAGGGGTTGCAGGGCGAAATCAAAACCTTCATGGAAGACTTCGAGGTGCTGGAGGTGTTGCCAGAAAAATTAAAGAGGACGGACAACATTGCACACACCGAGGAACAAGTTGCGGGACCGAATCTTCGGTTGAAAGGAGATCGGGAAAGCGTCGTTGCGGAGCAGGATAATTTCTCGCTTACGATGCGGGAATCTGTTCACGAAGGTACTGCTGGTAATATTCGCGTACGTGCTGGAGACGACGAAGCCGGAACAAATTCGTGTACCGCCAGTAACAAGAAGAAGCGAAGGAAGCTCGACAAAAAGACCTCTACCAACGGAGCTTCTCCCACCTCGGACGAGCCTCCCACGCTCTGCTACCACTTTTGGCTGCGCAAGCGCGGCGTCGACACACTGGAGGCGATCTCGAAACTTGCCGTGTTGACGGGTTTTCCGGTCCGTGCGTTCGGTATGGCGGGGATCAAAGATAGCTTCGCGATCACGCAGCAACGACTTAGTGTACAGTTGGGCGAGAAGGAGTATCCGGGTGTGGAAGAGGTAGAAAAGGCGTTTCGGGTAGCGGGGGTGCTGGAGGAGAGAAGTTCAAGTTCTCAAGAAGCCGATAATAAATTAAACTTCGACGATTACGACCCTGCGAAAGTTGGAAACCTGGATATTCCAGTAGAACATTGTGACGCCGCGGCACGACCAAAACCAAATGGAAGTTGTCCGACAAGTTGTGAACAATTATTACACGACTCGGATCAAGACGACCCATATATCCATTATTGCGGCGAGCACGGAGTCTCTGTCTCAAGGATAAAGAAAGCGGACAAGCCACTGTTCCCCGGAAATCTCGGCGGCAATCGCTTTAACTTGGTGATCCGGGAGTCAAAAGCAGAAGAAATCGCAGAGGAGTGTTTCACCCAGCTTAGAAACCATGGCTTTGTCAATTACATCGGCTTGCAACGGTTCGGGAAGAACGGGGTACGATCGGACCGCATCGGCTATTACTATTTTCGACGAGACTACGTGAGTTGTGTCGAGGAGCTTTTGTATGGGGCAGATAGCAATACGATGAACAGCGTTGGAGCCGCGGGGAAAGGAAGAGGACAAGTCCGGACAGAGGGGTCGCTGGCAGCTGGTTTAGTTACGAAGAACGGTGGTAAAGCGAGCCAGTCAGGTACTAAAAGCACTTCAAGAGGTTCTTGTTCTAACGAGGACGAGGGAGACCACTGCAGAAGGGCCGCAAGTAGACCCTCGGTAGAAGTTTATTCTTCCTCGTCCAGTCGAGGAGCTGCACGCGACACCTGCCGGCGCAGCAACCTGCCCAAGTGGGCGAGCGTCTTCTCGCGCACCGGTTGCGCCGAGACTGCGTTGAAGCACCTCCCAGAGCGGCTGTGGGCGGAGCGGCGGTTGCTCATCGCGTTCGCGAAGTGTCCGAACCGGCAGCAGCGGACGTACGCGGAATGCTGTAGATATGCTTTCCTCTCCCTCCCGAGGAACATTCGCGTCTTGTACGCCCACGCGTATTTGGACAGAATTTGGAACCTCGCCGCGGGAGAGAGAGTGCGGCTGTACGGCAGCCGGGAGGTCGTGGTGGGAGATTTGGTTTGGGATCATCGAGAGGCAACAGCTGTCAGGGGCGGTAGTAGTGCGGATCATGGTGTGAAAGCACCAGCTGTGCCTGAGCAGGAGGTGCGAGGACCATACGCCGCAGAAGAGCAAGAGGAGAAAGCTGCAATAAACCTTCCGGCCAGCGTTGCCAACAAGCGTTCGATACGTGTGATTCGCACCGAGGACGAAGCGAAAAAAGCTTCCATCTTCGACGTGGTACTTCCGCGACTGGGGCATGGGCACTTTTTCGGAGATAATCCCATGCCCAGAAACGCAGTGGGACGAACCATGCGCGACTACGTATCGTACGACGGTTTGTTGCGAGAAGAGGGGGATCATGAGGAGGACGACGAAGGCGCGGATTATTTCGTGGACTGCAGTGGCGAAGACGAAGAGGGTCCCGAAATAGATGCCTGCGCTTCCGTCTCCACGCCAAGCCCAAGTGAGGACACCAACGACCACAGCGCTTTCGAAGCACCAGAAACTTCGTCAAGAACGCAAACACCAGAATCGTATCTCGACGCTGCAGGCTCTGACGAAGAAGCTTATGCGACTGCTGGCGAGCGGGGTCATATTAGCACGGGTGATGTGACGACGACGACGTCGACGCTATCTGCTGGCCCTGAAGACGCTGATCAAGTAGACCAGAACTGCTTTGGAGTCGAAATGCGGCTGGATCCCAAGTGTCCGAATCTGAGCTGTACTCAGGTCTGGCGCATCCCCGGAGACTACCGCACCGTGTTTGAGCGACCTCGAGATCTGTCTTGGAAAAAAATCGATGCGACGACGGTGAAAACGTCCTTCATCCTGGGCCCGGGGCAGTACGCCACGGTGTTGATTCGGGAGCTGTTGGCGAGCAGAAGGGCACCGCCCCCGAGGCAAATTCTTTTCGATTCCGATTCAGAATGAGGATGTATTGGAGGGACGAGAGTGAATGAGAAAGCGACATTTTTCTGTACTTGTGTACTTGCATGACACTATCCCTAAAAGCGACGAACGATCATCAAAAATAAGCATCCCTTGAACATACATACAGCATTTGGGCTTTTACGAGGTACAATGTGTTCAGCTTCTCAAACAACAGGTCATCTGGCTCAGCTCCTGCTGGCTCGGTGTTGGCTCTCTGTGTGTAGTGAGCAATATCACCTTTGGTAGACGAGCAAGTGCGCGGCATTTACTTACGCTTGTAAAGATTTCTGTGTGAGAGCAGCTGGCTTCATATGTAACATGCGGCTGCACCAGAAGCAGACCACTAGACCTGCCTCCATCGTCATCCTCTATGGTATAGTGCGACCACCACATCACAACTCTGTCTCTGTGACAGAGTTGTCACATGATAATACCATAGACATGCATGTAATCCAGCTCGAGCGTAGTTGAAGAAAAATCTAGAGCAAAACCAAAAACAAAATGGAGCTCCGGTTTCCGAAGCGCAGCGGTATCCGCGGGTTTCTCGACGGGCTGGTCTGCTTTGTGATCTGGCACTACCTCGTCTGGGGTCTCTTTTTCGCGTTCGGCGTGATACCCGCGGCATTCTATTTCCTGGGTGCGAGAATATGCGGCTACGCGGGATTACTTTATTTCCTGCAGCTTCTCATCTACCGACCGCATTTAAAGCGCGGGCTGGAGCCGGATTTTTTGTGGCACTGGTTTCTGTTCAACCCGATTTTGAATGGCATCATGCACCACCTCGACGGGACTTTGATTCGGGAGATGGATGACAGTAAGATGACGAAATCTAAATCTTCAGAAGACGGCACAAGAAACACCTCCGAGTCCTTCCTCTTCGCCTGGGAACCCCACGGCATTATGGGTCTGTGTCGTTGCGGCTCCGGCGGGAGTGGCTGGCCGGCGCTTTTCCCGAACCTGTTCCCGCGTTGGGGCGCTTTCGGCAAGGGCTTCTACATTCCGGGCGTGCGGGAATTTTCGCTGATTTGCGGCTGCGTCGACGCAGGCCGGCCGACGTTGAACAAAGTCGCGAAGGAGTCGATCCACTTGATTCCGGGCGGCGTGCGCGAAATGGTTTTGACGGACCCGGATTCAACTGTGACGAAAATCCCACTCAAGGACCGAAAAGGGTTCGTGAAGCTCGCGGTCGAAAAGAACCTCCGCCTCGTGCCGGTTTTTTGTTTCGGCGAGAAGTGGTGCTACCACCGGGTTTTGGTTCGGCCAGCCTGGCTGCGAAAATGGCTCCTCAAGAACCAACTGACGCCGACTTTGCTGCTCGGCAGGTGGAACACTTTGATGCCGTTCACGGACCGGAAAATGGCGTGGGTGTTCGGGAAGCCGATTGAAGTGGAGAATCGAGACATCGACAGCGTACACGCCGAGTATTTGTCCGAGCTGGAGCGGATTTTTGAGCAGTACAAAGCCCGTTTTGGCTACGCGGCAGAGGAAAAAGTTGAGTTCGTTACCGTGGCGGAGGCCTTTGCATCTGGGGTGGTGGAAGACGAGAAGAAAAAGTCGTGAGAAGGAGGTGGCGCTAGCAGCTAGACATAGAAGTAGAAGTAGCACTGCCGGCAGCGGTTAATGCTACCACGAGACGAGGAACAAGGCAGACGACCTTCGAACCAGATTTTCCAAATATTTCTTCGTTCTTCTCTATGATTTTCATTTTCCGCAGCCTGATCATGTTCGTTCGTGTTTCTGGTTGATGCACCTCTGGAGGACATCTAGTGAAAATTTTTTAAGTAGAATGAAAGCGAAGACTTCACATCACTCCACCAGAAGGTTGAAGAAGCGCACCCTTACGGCATTGTGGGAACAAAAATCATATAAGTAGACGCAAATATTAAGCGCACGGGTGTTTGACTTTTTTGTTTGTCGTGACGAGCGTTGTCTGCCTGTCGTCCTCGTCTAGCGTGTAGGTGCTCCTTCTTCAGAAAATAGAAACTGAGTGACTTGAGCGCAACATGACGAGCCCTTGACTTCTAGTATTTCTAATTTTCTCACATTTTCAATAAAGACTGCAACAATAAAATGCCGTACCTCACCTGGGCCGCCGCTGGCCTCACACGCTTGGGGGAGGGCGAATCTGCGATCAAGCCGGAGACGGAAGAGGAAGAAGCTGAGAGGATTCTCCGGCGGATCCGCGAGGCCAAGCGGAAGCACGGCATAATAGGCGACGACGATGCGGACGAGGGCGAGGATTGGAGCAGGCAGCTGTCAAATACTACGCCAGGGACGTATTTTGGAAACGCGTTTAGGTTCGTTCGGGAGTACGTGGGAATGCTGCCGGACACGGAAGAGGTATTATGATATCCATATCACAGCAATGCCTAATATGGCCCTCTTTTCCATATTTGTCTTTGTTCCTGTTCCGCTTCGCGTGGACTTATTCAGCAGTCGCCTTCGCCTTGCATGCGCACAACATGCAAAAATCCATCACCGCTACTAGCCTCTCATCCTTCCCGGCGACGACGCAAAGCTGGCGTGGTGGACCCCCTTCGCGTTTGCGGTGAACAAGCCTCACCGGCGCGTCTACAACAGCTGTGTGAAGATGAAGAACGACTTTGGGAACTGCATTTTGAACTCCCCCTGCTTCCAGAGCGGCGCGGAGCTGCACGAGTGCGCGCATTCCAGAGACCTAGATTGGGTAACGCAGGAGTGCCACGATCTGCGGTTCGGATACGAACAGTGCAGACGAGATTTTCACAGGCGAAATGTCATCTGGCAGTTCGGAAATAGGTGGTCGAATTGACTGGTGAGTGTGTCACCATTTTGTAGCGCGCTGCAGCGGCGCGGGCGCTTTGCAACTACACCAAACGAGTTGTGCTGCTATGCTTTTACTGTAACATTATTGATTCATCTTCATTGACCAGAAGTGATGATTGCGTCGACCTCGTATATTGCTGTTCTCCTTATCAAAGCAGATCATCGGCATTGCTTTTTTGTCGGGCTAAGTATGTTTTTCCTGCGTTTCCTGCAGCACACCGGTTGTTCCGGAACTGCCTTACTTCCACCTTTAACCTCGGTCAACGTGCATGTTGGTGTAAGACTATACTGATCTTCGGTCGCGTCCGTACTAGAAGTTCTAGTTCTGGTTGAATCGTTTTTTTCGCCTGTGTCGCTCGTTCGTACTTTGTTTTTTCCGGCGACCTCTTTGTTTCAAAAATGCTAGTGCAACTGCATTGTCGGTTTTGTCGTGCAAGAAAATCTTTTTCATCGTTCTTTTTTCTTTTCGTTCGTACGCTATACAACTCGCCCCCCCATCAAGAAGCAGAATGTTCTCACTCAGCCTCGTAACAAGCCATTTCGCAACACCAACAGAGAAAGCAACCCAAAAAGGCCAAGCCCAAACTGAATCATCTCACACCTCTTATTCTAAGCGCCCCGGTTTCGAGCAGTTGTAGTGTTACTCCTTGACCTTGTTGGGAATATCCATATTAGAAGACCCAGCATTATAATAACATCACATAACCCTAGTATAGGCTAGCGACCCGGCGTGAAAAAGAAGCTACTTACGAAAATGGCGCTGCTTTACCACGACTACGGTCCGCAGAACAAAGACGGCCAGCCGCTTCCTTGGCAAAATGTCACTGCGGACCCGACCAAGCGTCCCGTCCAGGGCTTCGCTCCTGATCGAACGGCGTTGAAACCGCGTGAAGCATCCATCGCGCAGCCAATTCCGCAGCCAATGCAGGGCAGCCAGCCGGTTGTCCGCGAAGGGATGTTTGGTACACAAGAACTTGTGTTGTGACGACAGATACATACAGCTAGAACTGACCGATAAATTTTCATTCTTTCCGCTTTCTTTATGCTTTGCTTTGATTGGCATTGATGCTACACTTTTACTCGTCGTCAAAAGCCATCCGAAAAATCATCAAAACAAATTTAACGTATAAAAACTAAAACCCACAGGTCCCAATGGGCAATCTCTGCACCGTCCTCTCTCCGACAAGATCGCGCGCGCTCCTGTCACGGTGCAGATGCTTCCATCGAACATGAATTACGGGGACCCCGCGCCCTTCCCTAACGTCATGGACTCACCGGCAGCCGGCGTGTTATCGCACGAGCTGGACAAACAAGCCTACCGGAACATAACCGCTGCGTACGGAATACAGGAGCTAAGTCAGCAGGACCAACGAGTCCCACCAATCTCTCCACGGACAGTTGCGCAGCAGCAGCAAGCTGCTTCTCCCTACGTCCAAGCGCAAGCGAACGCGGCGAATGTAAGGTTTCAGATCGGGGAAACTCAACGAGACTACCTGCTCCGCCAAGAAAAGAATGCGTTTTCGTCAGATCAACATGGGAAAACGTTTTCGCCGCTACAGAGAGACGAAGCGCTGTTGATGAAACAAGAACGCGCCATGACGGGCGTGAACAATTACAAATACCTGCCAAATTGCTACAAGGTGGAGGAAGAGATCGCGATGAGCCCGGAAAAAGAGATCGTCGGCAACTTTTCCCCCGACCGAAGTCTGTTGAAGTACAATCACTGCGATTCCGGGGACCCGTTCCTCGTACGGTATGTTCCCCACGGCGCGCGGGTAGCGGGGAAGCCGAACGAGACGGAGGTGACGATCTTAGGAGGTGCGCCAGGTACTGGGAACGAACAACATCAGCAGAGACCTTCACAGCAGAGCTTTTCCCCCGACCGAACCGGGGTGATGCTCGATTACAGGGGGAAACTGGCGCACGAGGAGGAGCAGCTGCACCGCGATTCCTCCCCACAGCGGGCGAACGGGGTTTTCCCCGGGTTCGGCCCCGCGGCCCACAGTCCGGTTTTGCACGCGCGGCTGGACCGCAAGCGCGCGCACCCGGCGCTGATGCCCGGGAACCCGACGCGGGCGTTAGTGCCGCGGGCGAAGTACGGCGATCAGTATTCCATGAAGTACGACGAAGAGCAGGAAAGCCGATATTACGGAGGAAGCGGTAATCCGGAGTTTAGCAAAGCACTCCCGAGTGCCGGTGGGGACTTTCCACTCGGTAGGGGGAAACGGGTCGGGATCAATCCGATGGAGAAGGAAAGTAACCTGGTGAAGGATTTGATCTCGCCTACTTCATCTCCTTACGGCCGGCGCGCTGTAGTCCCCCAAGCCCCAACGCTGCTCAAAGACGTCGACGTTTTGCCGCCAAAGGAGTTTGATGTGTACACGCGGAGCGCCGAAGTCACCAGCCCTTCTGGGGTTCTGCGCGACTACAAAAACCACGTAGAAAAGCGCGGACAAGAACGAAATTTTGATGAGGCGAATTTCGGTGCCGACCAGAGGGAAAACTTATTCGAGGCGAGGAAGAGGCATTACAACGGAATTCAATCGCCCAGGAGCGCGGTGCGTCACTCCCCCGGGGTAGAGCAGCGAAGTCCGAGGACTGCGCAGGAAGTGCAGCAATCAGCAGCATTAGCGGCAGCCGCAGCGGGACAAGCAAATAACTACCAAGCAGGAGGTCAACAACCAGACGGAAATACCGCCAGAAACGTTTTCCTCGATAACCGGGATATGTCTTTGCAGCAACTGATAGAACAGAGCTCCGACCACCCATTGAAGCAAAAACAGCTGCACAACGCCAAGATTGCACAACAACAATTCGCAGAAGAGCTTCAAAGACAGGACGCCAGCCGCAGGGTAAATTCCCCTCACGCCGTGGACCGGAGTCCGACAGCGACGAAGGATGCCATTTCGGTAACTAACATGCTCGTCGCGGCCGGTGGCGATTCCGAGTATCGAGCGTATTTGGAAACCGACAGAAGAGGTAGGGCAATGAAGAACAGCAAGCCCGAGCCGGTAGACTACGACGGGTTTTTCGGGCCGGCGCGGTCCCGGATGGTCCGGCTGCCCACCGGCAGCGACCCGTCGGGCATCGACATGTTCCCCTCCGACCCGCAACGCTGCAACCGGGGGGAGTTTGCTGCGGACAAGAAGAGCTTCGTCGAGCGCCGCAGCTTATCAACTGCAAAAATGTCTGGGTCTGGAAGGATGTGAAGTTGCGATGCGCATTTCATAACACACAGAAATCTCTCATGCATAGGCAGCAAAAGATGCCCACTTCTTGTCACCAAAGTGGGGGATATGTCATGCGGATTAGGCATTGCAGAACCTTGTCGAAATCTGTGATGCTAGGGCTTCCATGCCAGACCTTCTGCGTCATGCAAAAACAGCATGACATCTTCCAGACCCAGACAGATTTGCAATGCATACAGCTTAAATCACGGCTACTACGAAAGCGTGCCGGCCAAGATCAACCACACGGTGGTGCTGCCGAACGATCCGTGTCTGGTAAAACGAAGCCCTTGCAAGCCGAGAGAAGCGGGGTTCTTCGGCGGGAGGTTTGTAGGATAATCAGATTTAGAAATTGATAGTGGAGATACTACTAGACTAGTACTAGCCGGGAACCTGCTGCTGGATAACTTTCTTTTTCGTCTTACACGATCGTGGTCTCTGAACTTCCTGCTCATTGACTGCTTATTCGTAATCGCAACTGAATGTTTTATTTTACACTAGTTCGTCTGGTGGTACCCCCACCATGTTCCCGTCCGATATCGATCGGTACAAGAAGATACGAAAATTCGAGCCTACATGAGACGAGAGCACATGCACAAATTACAAGGAGCATCGTTTTTCCCATCGTTGAGGCCGGTGTGCTCTTTTTGCTACTTGTTTGAAACTCGGCATATGAAACCCTACAGTATGATTGCGATAGCGATTACCCATTGTCTTCATCGCCCCCCAGAAGATCCTGTAAAAATCTATTTGGACGAATTGGACCGATGCGACGCTTTCTACCTCATAGCTGGCAACCTTAAATTTTCACTGACCATTCGTTTTCGGGAAGTGGTTCTACTTTGTCGAAATAAAGTCAGGATGTGTTCATTGACAAAAGAACAATCGGGCATGATATGGGGGCAGAGAGATAGAAGTTCTTGTTGGGTCGTGCTTTGTATTATGTTGTAGGGGTGGATCTGATTTCGTTGAGTGATAAACCATCGCATGAATTATTGTTTGTCATCATATGCAACGACTACTGAGAAAGAGTAAGAGAATCGAATTCCGAATTGCTCGTTGAGAGATGTCGACATTGATTCCGTGGGAGAGCTCGAAAGAAAAAGTGAACCAATGGGGCTAAACGCACTTCGTTTCTAACCGAAAGTGCAGGATTGTCTCGCTACCCAGATCGTCATTTGTCCCCTGCCCCCTCCCATCGCCATCTCGTTTCTAATCGCGTTTGCGTCTCCGCGACAATTGAGTACCTCCCTTACCCCACGCCAACATCCTCCGCCAATTTCAATTTGTTCTAATTCGTGCATCGAAAATAAAGCATTCTTATTTATTACACTCACAGTAAGTACGCACAACAACTGTTTCTGTCGTTCAACGAACCAAATTGAAATTGAAAAAAAACCACCAGGCTCTGATTTAGCAGACTGTTTTTTGAGCTAAAGATTTGTATGTTTGATGAAATGACGAGGATGCGACGTCTGCGAGGAGCTGGGGTAATATCGTGACGTGTGCTCGCCGCGGTGTGACAGTTCATCTTCTGCACAACCTGTGTAGTACACGACCTCGTCCAATCGACCAATCCTCGCGGAGGAGCTGTAAAATAAGCTTCAGCTTGTACGTGGTTTAGTACAGCCCCAAAACACCACCTCGACCACCATGTCGGGCGGCGACGAGGGGCACCGCCGGGTGGCGGAGCCGGAGGTGAAGATCCCCATTGTGCGGGTGAAGGAGCAGCCGAGGAGGCATAAGGTCATTTATCCTGAGTAAAAACGTCCCCACCCCATGATGGTTGTCATCCAGATTTGCGATTACAGGAAGACTTGTAATGCGCGTCTCCATGTTGAGAGGCATTTCCAATCGGGTTTTGGAATTTGTAATGCTGTAAACAGGAGAAGCAGACGCAGACGGATTTGTGATGCGGTTGTCCTTGCTAAGATGCACTACGCTACGGACTGCAACTTGTCACGCGTGGCTCCCAAAACTTCTGGATTTGTGTTGCTGAGTTGTTCCAACTTGACAATGGGGTGGGGATGTTCTTACATATGATATCATTTCCTTCGGGTACATGGTCACCATCCCCGAGGAAACCGATGTGCCTGGGGAAGTGCGAACGGTGGTGCCGGATGTTTACAAGTTCCAGTACCCGCCCGTGCCGGAAGTGCCGGACGATCTCGTGCCCGGTGTCATACTATCAAATGCAAATATGTCTGGGTCTCGGTCTGGAAACTTGTGATGCAAATCTACGAATTGTGGGCGCACAACAAGATGCAGCCCAGCATGACAAGTTTTTGCGCTGCTGTGTGTTTCGTTTTTCGCATGACAAACTAAATTTTTGCATGACAGGCAAGGGGCGCTTTTCCTGCTCATGCATCACAGATTTCAGACTCATGCCAGACCAGCATGACAAACTTGCACTTTATTTCCAGACCCAGACATATTTGCATTTGATACATACCCGCAAATTTTCAAGCCGCTGTGGAGGTGGACGATACCAGCGTGTTTTTCGAAACCAAAGAGGGTGACAATGGGCCAGAATACAGGTACAATATATATGCAAATGTTCTGACTCGTACTCGTAGTACATGTGATGTACTAGAAGTAGATCCATGTAGCCTAGCTCAGATTCAGCTACTAGCTGCTTGAGGACCGAGGTCTATTTCGCAGTATGGCAGTGAGCACGTCAGCTCTTCTGGTGCTCGTGCATGAACTACATGGAGATGATCTCGTCGATAAATAGTGTTAGTGCAAGAAATAATATCCCACGAAAAAACTGTTTCACTGTGATGGTTTTGCAGGATCTGCATCACAAGTTTGCTACACATGACACAGAAAATTTGTCATGCACGTTTTCCAAGGGAAAACACGCCTAAAAATCCGTTGCGTTGCAGGTGTAGCAAGACAAACACTTTGGCGCTTCGTTCTCTGCATCACAGGTTCACAGTGAAACAGTTTTTTCTTGCGATAAATAACATACCTCAGGGTCGCGTACGTCCACCCAGAAAACATTCTCCTCGACTGGACGGATGATGTGGACTCCTTGTGGATTGAGGCCTTGCAGATATGCATTGCAAATATGTCTCCTGGGTCTGGAAAGAACTTGTGATGAGCATACATACTCCTGAGTCGTGCAGCCAAGCATGACAAATTTCTAGGGCGCTTTTTCATGCGTAGTGCGCATCAGAGACAGAGACTGTGCTTTTGCATGACAAAAGTGGTTTCGAGTTTGCTGAGTAGGCGGTTAGTTACCGTTTTACGCTATTTACACAGGGACGCCCTGCCCTTAGTTTCCCAACATGACAAAAGTGGTTTCGGCTTTCTTGTTGGTCATGCAATACAGGCTTTACAGGGATCCCGGACGCGCAACACAGGTTATATTTTTCCAGACCCGGACATATTTGGGATGCATAGCAGACCCTGGAAGACAATCGCGAATTGTCCGAGGAGGCGCTGGATTACCTCGACGCGGATCCCCTGTCCCTGTTCGGTATCGCAGACCCGGTCACACAGAAGGCCCTGGAAAAAGCAGCCACCGTGCCAATGTTAAAGTGCATGGGACAAAGGTAGAAATTTTTTTGCTTCACCCTTTATTTATTATTTCCCCTTTTGCTTTCAAATTCAAACTTCGATGAAACAAGTGCTCTCACCTTTTCGTCGTGCCATCAATACATGGGCAAGCATGCATGATCAAGATCATGGTGTTGCATTTTCAAAAATTTGCGTGAAAGAGAAAGAAGTGAGCACGATAGTTTCTACTACAAGACCACACAATCACAATCAATCGCTCAGGCCTGTGCTTGAGGAGTGGTTTGCGTACTTGAATGCGGATCCGGAGGCGGACCGCGAGTTTAGCTGGGTGATCGAGGCCTTCGCCGAAGTAGAGTTGCCGGTCCCGTGGACAAGTTACAAGGGTGTCGGGTCGATCGTGTGTTACCTGAACAACGAGTCCCAGGAAACCACGTGGAAGCACCCGTTTTACGACTACTTTGCGCAGCTGCTCGACCACTGCCGAAGGGCGAGTCAGGAGGAGCATATCAAACTGCGGTTGAACCGCATGCTGTGGATATCCAAGAAAAAAACATTGTAGGTGTAACTTTTTTGGAGGAACAGCATTACAAATCTGTCTGGCATGACAGCAAAAACCTGTCATGCGCAGATAGTACGTGAAAACGCCCTTTAGTGGGCCCTACAATGCATGCCAAGCATGACAGACGCAATCATCTTGCATGTTCCGCATCACAAATTTACACTAACAACGTTTTTTTCTTGGATAGTGGACCTACGAGGCGGAGAGTCAGCACGACGTGTCGCTGCAACAGCCGTTGATTTCCCCGCTTTACGTGCAGCAGATGGCGGAGATGCTGAAAATCGACCTGCCGAAGGAACCCTTCATGGTCCGAACGCTGAAGACTTTTTTGAAGGCGTTTTCGCAGCAGTACCGGCTGGAAGAGGAGATCGACGCGCAGGAGGTCAAGTGGTGTCTGGAAATCGTGGAGAACGAGCGCGCGAAGGCCAATATTGCGAAGAACATGGACCTGGAGGACGATCCGGGGGAGTTGGTCAATCCGAGCGCGCACGCACAGCTGTACTGCATCGAGTGCCAGGTGATTGCGACCTGCTACTGCCCGGACTGCGAAGACTGCTTCTGCGAGAACTGCTTCGAGCGGCTGCACAGCAAGGGTAACCGGCACAAGCACGAGCCAAACCACTTGATTCCCTGCTGTCTCTGCCGCGCGTTCCCGGCCAAACTGCAGTGCACCTACACCTTCGGCAACTACTGCCACGAGTGCTACGCCCGCAAGCACGTGAAGACCCTGCCGAAGTTTCTGGACCTGAAGCCACTGCGAATCGACTACACGGCGAAGAGGAAACCGGCACCCGCGCCACCTCAGAACGCCGGTGCGGGTGCGCCGGAAGCGGGTGGCGCCGCGGCAGGAGGAGCCGCGGGCGGGGCCGCCGCACCGGGAGCAGGCGCTGCTGCACCGAATCTGAACGCGCCGTCGGGCGGGGTCACCCGTGTGTGGGCCTTGGGAGAAGTGAATCCGGCGTACGAGGCGCAGGAGGGGTTTTCCAAGCGCGCACCCATACAGACCACGCTCGGCGAGGAGTGGCACGCGTTCTACGACTTGCGAGGCGTCAAGTACTACTACAACTTCTCCTCCGGCGAGTCTATGCGGAGGCCGCACGAACGGTTCATCGACATCGCAATCGAAAAGGACGTATCCTGTGCAAAAGTATCGCACTCGTAGTAATCGCAGTCATGCATTACAAATCTCCATCTTAACCGAAATCCGCATTACAAATTCGATTTTTCATGCTGAGGGAATTTGTCATGCGATTTATACTAGTACGATGCTTTTGCATTGCATAGGACGCGGAGGTCGAGAGGGAGATCGAATGGACGCCGGAAATGAAGGAAGTGGTGCGGCAGATGGCGGTCAGTAAGGATATCCTGAGTAAAAACGTACCCACACCAGAGTCAGGATGGGGATTTTGCAACACAAAGCTAGGAGTTTTGTGAGTCACGCATGACAAGTTGCACTCTGCAGTGTAGTGCGGGTTAGCAAGTGCAGCCGCATCACAGATTCGTCTGCTCATCCTGTTCACAGCATCACAAATTCCAAAATACGACTGGGAATGGCTCTCATGCGGATGCGCATTACAAGTCTTCCTGTCTTTGCAAATCTGCATTACAACTCTGGCGTGGGTACGTTTTTACTCAGGATAAAGGAGGGCAGAAAATTAGCCGCCTTCGGCGCAGGCTTAGGGCCCGGAGCGGGGTGAAAATGAATCGTGGCGGAAACGAAAATTTTGAAAGTAGTAGTAAATGTTCAAACTGTATGGTCTCTTAGTGGTTTTCAGAATGACTGTCTTTAGAAGTGCCACAATCGATAAATGCTGTAGTGTTGATGAAGATGAGAGCAGCACACAGTATATCGATTAGCGCAAGAAAATGAAGAACTTAAACTTCTCAAAATGTAGCATCTCAATGAAACCAAAATCTAACAACTCTTTCCTGATTTAATCTAGCTTTTTCTTGACTGGTGAGTTTATTTACGAATGAATGTTAATGTAGCTGATACACAACAAGTTTCGGTAGTAGCAGTAGGTCGAGTTTTTTCAGGGCTCAGACGAAAGAAACTCCTCGGGAGCTGCTGCTCCGCGAAGATCTGTTTCCCCGCCTTTTTCTCGTCTACTCGTCCCAGCCAAAATCAAAATGCACATGTACCAACAATCGTGAAGCAGGTGGTATACTAGTAAATGCACGATACATGGACAACGTGACGGGATGACATACGAACAACAGCGGGAAATCGACGAAACAAAGGCTCGACGAGGAGAAAGTACAAGCGGGGATCACGAACAGGATCAGGAACTGAAAAGAATTTATTGTTATTCTCAAACTGTACACCAAGTATTGTTTCATCAAAAAAAAGAAAAAAAAAGACAAGTCCCGCACGATTCTCTGGTCCAGTATTCTTTCACGCTGCTTTCGGGACAAGTAGAAGTCAAAATGATCTCGTCTTTGTTTCCTGTCCGAGTATTCGCTTTCCAGAGCAGGACCTATGATTCACTGGTCATACTGATGAAGCCATTCGGTAATTTCGGTCTCTGTTTCCTGGGATCACTCTGTTACTATTGCACAACGTGATCCGTTTGATGACGACGAGCCTCAACGAGGAGCCACGAGCGCAAGAAGACTCGACACTCTGTTGCTAGGATGCAGCATAGCGGATGACATCAGTCGTAACACCCTGCCAAAGATCGGTCGTCCTGCAACCGTAGAGCCGATGTGTGCGCTGTGCTCGTGAGCAGGGAAGATCAGCAGTTGCACTAACAATTACCACTAGAAGGATCTCGATCCCACCCTTTTCGTGACCAACCAAGTAACAGGACCCCACGACCCTTCTATCTCTGTCGACATGAACTATGAAGCAGACGTCGTCTCCTTGTCACTATCGCCGCTGGCTTGTACTTCCATTCCAGTAACAATTTTCGACTCGATTGGGATTTCTTTTGGGCTGATATTTTATCCGACAAGTGGTGTCATTGCTGTGTCAAGGGTGTCATTCTCATTGGACGCAATCATGACAAAAACTAAAATAAAGGGGGAGAAGGTCGCCGACTTCGGTCTCAGCGGCGTCCGAGGACCAGCACAGGCAAAAGCCGAAAGCCGCCAGTTCTCAAGCAACCAAGCGCATAATTACGTAGCACAATACGAGTCTCCTTCTAGTTCCACGCCCTCAACAGGTCCTCGCGACGAGCATTTAACCTTCGTCGCAGTGTATTGCTTCGATCCCAGCACACTACCCAACTGGCCTTTCGAGCGGCAGCGCCCGCTGCCTTTGGTGCCGGGGCAGGTTGTAAAAGTCTTGTACGACGATGGGTCCGATTGGTTGCTGGGAAATTTGCTGCAAAGCCCGGCCAGGAAAGGCTATTTTCCGAGAAACTATGTGGTTACGGTAGAGGAATATCGGGCGGTGATGGAGGAATTCATCTCGTCCGGGGACGAGGATATTAGCGATAGGCGTTCCACCACCCTGAAAAGATAGGAGGCACTAACAACACGACTTCCATGCAGCATTGCTATAACAGGACAAAAGAATGACCATCTTCAGGGAGGCCTTGTTGGTCGTGGTCGAACGTTTCCACAGGTGCTCATTTTTCAGCACTGTCTTTCAATAAATCAGGCTTGCCTGGCTGCTACAACAACTTTGTTTCGTATTTGTAGCTAAAGTGTTGGTGTTCGGTGCTGCGGCTCGATCGAAGCCTGTTCGTGCAAGAAAAGCAAAAGTAAAATTCAAAATCGAATGCTTGCCATACGTTGTCGTTCGTTCGTTTTTTGATTATCGTCCTACTAAGAACATCTGTTTCGTACTTCTTGCGTCGTCGTAGTTGTTTCGTGCTGTTGGTCGTTTCGTCGTGTTTCATCGTCCTCGTCCAAACATTTTCGTCCTAAGTCGATCTCAACATCGTGCTGTGAGTATTCTCAGTGACGCTGTGCGCCGTCTCTTTGAACCCTAGCACAACTACTCACTTCTTTCTGTTTTACAGTTATTTCCCATAATATGACCCCCCTAGCACCCATGAATTGCCCTGCGAAATGAAGTGTTACAATAGTGCTTTCTATCGGCCACCCGCCGAACCCCCATAGACTAGATTCACGAAGTAGCTAAATACTTTTCTTCTCCTTCTTATTCTCCTAACCCTAACTACACGTGCCACAACCTGCCGATAGAAATCGAACCACGTACACCTACGGTACTATGGCGCCTGTGGCGTCCATGTTGTGCTCCATACGATCATTGCGAAAAGAACAACATGAAGCAAAAGTGTGAAGATGAAGCTGGAAATTGATAGGAGCAAGGAAGTAGGTCTTGACATCTTCTATTAGCATTGCGTTGTTTCAATGCAGACAGAAAGAGTGATGTCGAAGTGGTCATTTGGTGTTGCACGGGGAATGAACGGGCAAGAAATGCGGTCGGTCTTCCAACCCGGCAGAAGGCGCTCCTCCTTCCGTACATCATCAAGCGCTCACCTGGTGTTTCTTATCCTCGCCCAAAAACTATTTTTGTGCCAGATCTGGCCGCTTGTGGAGGCGATTACGGTCCGGCGCATGAAGACCACGACCTCGGCAAGAAAGACCAGGGTCGTCGTCGGTAAAGTAGAACCAGGAACGCGAACAAAACCCGAGCCGTCAGGAGGTGAAGAGACCAGAATAACGCCTACTCAGTGGGGGCCAACCGTGGAGGTGAACGTGGGGCAGGAGCCGGCGGTGAGAGCAGGATCTGGAGATAGACAGAGAAAAACCCCTCCAGCTGTAGTGATGCTGGCGGATATTCGTGGCGCACAAGAACCAGCAGGTACAACTAGTGGTGCAACAGCAACAACATCTCTGGCTGAAACAAACGAGGTTAATCAAGAACATCCGCACGTCGAGGGCGATACAGGTAGAATGCGACAGGTGAAAATAAAGCGACATCCTGACCCAGACCCTGCACTAGACGAGGAGGCAGCACTTCATGCTCCTGATATTGATTCAGTAGATCTAGATTCACGCCAACATGGTGTTGGTGAAGACCACGACGGCGCTTCATCCCAAGACAACGATACGTCTGGAACAACACCACTGTTCCTGGAGGTGGCAGAGGCTGAGGCAAAACTAGAAATACACCATGCGCAGAACCGCAGCGGACAGCGAGCAACCACGACCAGCACGAGTAGAAGTAGTGCATTACACTTACAGGCGAAGCTGGACGACGGCGTTGGAGCTATAGGCGCAGGAGCATCTGCTCCTCTACAGCAAGAGCAAACAGCACTACCTGATCTTTTGGATTCATGCTGCAGCCCCTCGGACAACGGCGCTGGTGAACCAGTAGAAGGGGCGTCCCGTTCATCCCTCCAGGAGCTACCACCACCTCCGTTGCAGCATAAAGGCGCCCCTAGAATAGACGAGGAGAGAAATGACCTGGAGCTGGACCAAAAGCAAGGGTCCTCTGAAGCGGAAGCGCCAGCCCACCCTTCAGAAGCACCAGCCCTGGTGTCCTCATCCTCACTAGCGGCGATGTCAGAAGCACCTACCTCCCCAAGTCGGGCCGAAACGATGGAGCTACTCGCCTGCATGCCGGTCACGCCTCTCGTTTCCGGTGTATTCCACAATTCGCCCCTCGATGAGGTGTACGCCCCCTACGTACGGCGCGAGTGGCCGCTAGACGCTCAGGGCAACCAGTGGCAGAGGGTTTACATAGAGGTCGAAAAAATCAGCGCGTCGGGCGCGGCGCTGGAGCTGCCACCAGCGACTGCCGCCAGCACTTATCTCATCACCCAGCGTGGGACACCGTCGCTGGACTCTATGTTGAGTTACAACGCAGACGGCACGCAGGTCCAATGGCCTCTCACCGTTGGCAGCTACGTCGTAAACGAGTCGAACGAATCACAGGCGGGGTTCCTAGAAGAAGGATCTGCGCAAGGCTGTACCACGAGCGGAGCGAAGCACACATTGTCGATCGAGCGCGCCGAGGACGATTGCGTCGCGCACGAGTTGGTGTGGGCACGGGCCGCCACAGGGAATGCGAATGAAGAAGCGTTGGACATGTCGTGCGCCGGCAACCATCACGTTTTGCGCATTTGTCCTAGCGATAAGGCCTGCGAGGCTAGAAAAGTCGAGTGTCCCTGGGCGTTTGAAACCGGAAACTGGATCTCGGAGACCGCGAAGGAATACGTATGCAATAGACAGACTGGCTTCGCGGACGACCCGTGGCAAAGGTGCATTGCAACCAAAACTGGATCTATTTGGAACCAGCACGAAGAGCACTGTTGCTACAACACGTACCAGTCCAGCAGAAGATTGTGTCCTATGCTGACGCCCGTGATGTGTGGAGCTGACAAAGGCTGTGGCGGTTTGGACCATTGCTGCGTGGAATCTCCGGAAGACTGCTACTTTAACACCCACGGTTACTATGAGGCACTGAAAGGTGGTTTGCGAACGTGCGGGCTCGAGGACAGGGACTGTCTCGGAGCCTGGGTGGACTACCCCGGCCACAACAAAAACGAGCCGCACGGGTGCAGCTGTGACTCTTCCTCCAGTCAGGAATCCGTATTCACCATCGAAGTCTTCAAGGTTACCGACCCAAAACGCAGGCTGGGCAAGCACTGCGACCATAGACACGGCGAGCAGCGCTTCACCGAGCATTCCTGTGCCGCCGTTCGGGAGATGGAGTTCATGAACTGCCCCTTTCACCTCTACACGAAGACCTGCAGTGCGAGTTTTTGTGAAAAAAAGGAGCTCGAAACCGACAGTGGAAGCAAGTTCCTCCGCAGCGTGCGCGCGGACCGAGACGGGTCGCAGTGTGCGTTCGCAGCCCCCGGCAGCGTTTCTACGCAAGAGGAGAAGAAAGCGTTTGCGCGCCAGTGCGCAGATTGGTGTTGCGAGTTTGAATGCGAGAAATCGTTTTGCGAAGAGGTTAGGCCGCTCGTGGGGACGGAAGAGGGCTACGACCCCGAGAACGCGGACTCGCGGCAGTGCCGCACTGAGTCGTTACCATCAGCGTGGACGGAAGCGCGGATAGCGCAGGACAGTGTGTCCTACTGCGCAGACCAATGTTGCTTGAGTGCAACTACGTTGATAGCTGCAACAACGGCCGCTCGTCCCGCTATTGCTGGCGGGGCCGGAGAAGGGGGAGAGTCAATAGAGTTTTCAGACACGACAAACACATCTTCGACAACACTCCCGTCGTCCGCGCAAGGAGAACAATCTGCAGGTGGTGGTGGCACGACAGCAATGATAACCTGCAGCGAGGCCTTTTGCAGTAGTCTCGTCTTCCCGTTGACGTTGGACACTAGCGCGACTCCTGGCGCCGATCAAATCCTGCTGTGGCGCTCTGTCAAGCCGGAGATGGACGGTCAAAGCTGCGGGGCGACCGGTTTTGATGTCACAGAGGATTGCGGCGAGATCTGCTGCCACTCGCGGTGCGATTCCATCTGCTCCGCGTTAGATATCGGAATCAAGTGGACCTGCCCGGTCACTCCTGAAGACGCGGTTTTGTTTAGCACCACGGCCGCGACAGTCGGAGGCACATCAACTTCTGCGGCCGAAGGCACTACTAGTGGTACCACAGCGCAAGAAGTCGCGCAACCGAATTTCGACGCCCCAATAAAGCGGTCATCCGATTCGTGCACTACCGCTGTTGACGATGTCACTAACGTGGTCTCGTATGCCACGGTGAGCTTCTGTAACGGGAGCTGTTGCGACCCCGAGGCGAAGGCCTTTTTGGAAAACCGCAAAGAAGAACCGTACGCGGTGTGCAGCGAAAACCTCTGCGCGTCGGCACCGCCGAAACTGGTGGAGGCCAGCAACGGGCAGACCTGGCAGGTTCCCCGGACAGTGAACCCGGGGGTAGATGGACGTATTTGCCCCTACACGGCGACCAATTTTGCAGAAGCGACCCCGGCGCAAGCGACCGCGTTACTTACCGTACTATGCACGGACTTCTGCTGTTACCTGGACCCCGATAGCTCGAACAGTGAGCAGGTGATCGACCCCAGCACGGAAGGAACATCAGGTTCCGAAGGCGAAGCCTCCGCGTTAACCGGCGTTTTTATCGGGTTGGGCGTTGGCGGGGCGATATTTCTCGCGTTTGCCGTGTTGCTGCTCGTGTTCCATTTTTCTGCCGAACTCGACGACGACGATGATTTGTACTACTACGGAGGTAATAATGGGGGCACTAAGACTAACAACTACGATCATTATTCGCACAATAGAAATAATCAGAATCCCCTAACAGTCAGCTCAATCGCCGCGTCGTCAGAAGCGGAGACAGACGATAAGACAGCGTTGACGCCTGCTGGTACAACCCGAGCGCGAAAGATGAACAAGGGCGGGCCCGACAACAACGGGAAGATCTCGATGTTCTCCCTAGATCTGCACACGGCTGAAACGGCTGCGGTGGCCTTGGGATTAACCACTACCTATGCCCTCAAGGTCGCGGAGCAAGTCTGTCAGGAGGGTATTGGCAATGAAGAAATTTTAATCCAATCCGACACCCAGGCCGACCACGATTTACTCCGTACGCTCGCACGCCTCGAGCTGCGGCTCTCCGCCGCGGACTTCCCACTCAAAGTAGGCCGCATGCGCGCGTTATTGCAGGGCCACTGCGAGAAGCACCCGAGTTTCCGCACCTTTCTGCTTGGCTTCGAAGCCGCAGAAACGGCGTTTCTATCAGCCGGGCTCTCTGCTTCGTACGCGTCTAAGGTCGCCGCTCAGGTGTCAAACGCGGAGATATCCGATACCGCGGACTTAGAGAAACCTATCACGGAATCGGATCAGAAGGCCATGTCTCTACTTGGCTTCGACTTCAGCGTAGACAATGAGCCGGAGCACGTGGGGAGATTGCGGATTTTTATGCGGAATTTAGTGCAGAAAAAGTACGGCAAGCAGGATCTACTGGAGCAACAGCTCGAAACCGCGGAGAAATCAATCGCTTTGGCCGAAACGGAGAAAGCACTGGTCACGCAAGGCTTCTCCCCGCCCGGCGCGGGGAAGCTCGCGAAGAAGCTGCTGGAGAAGGCCCGACTGTCGAAAAAGTCCTCAACTAAAAAGACGTCGGAACGGGGGCAGGGGACAGGGGCGCGAGCGGCCACTTCCGGTGCGGCCAGTACGAGCAAGGCTGCTCCCGCGGGGGACCAACTGCAAGCATCATCTCCGTTGCAGAGTCCTGAGCTCGACCTAACAGAGCAGATATTGATCAAAGACGGGTTCGATGAGGACTCGGGCAAGCGGCTCGCAAAGCGAATCCACCACGACGCCGAGCTACTGCTCGGCGCGGCGCCCAAGAGCCCGGCCGAGATGATCCCGGAAGTGCAAGCCGCGTTCGTGGCGGGCACGGTAATCACCTGGGAGACGCTGGGAATTTCCGGCGACATCGCGCAAGCGTTGGTTCGCCGCCTCGTGCTGGGACAAGTGGATAAAACCTCTACGGGAGGAGGTGCGACTACAAGGGCTACGCAGGATGGTGCAAAAAAGAACTCGTCAACAACTGCAGCGGCTGCGGCGGCTTTGTCTACTCCCTTCGCGGGGGGAGCAGGAGGTCAACAGGCTGTTGTCCCCGCCGGTGAACAAACGCCCCCGGCCGCGCTGCTCCTGCGCTTCGACGAGGGGGACATAGAGACACTCGGGTTGAGCGAGCCGGATGTCCTACTTTTGCGACGGATGCAGGCGGAGGCGGGGCCCGCGGACGATGTCTGGGGTCGGTTCATGGTCACGAAGAAGCGTGGCACCGCAGACCGCATCTACTACGACCCCACAAGGGGACCGAGTGCCGACGGCGGACGGGGGTCGCGGATTTCGATCGACTTGAGCCCCTTGAGCAAGGTGCCGGAATTGTTCGGCGAGGTCGAGCGCGCCTCGGTGCTGGAAGCGTTTTTGCCGCACATGCCCCCGAAGCGGCAAAAGGACGTGCGTATACAGCTCGGAACCATAGCAGAGGAGGACGGGGAGGAGGCAGGAACGGTGGATGGTGCGCCGGGCACGACGACAAAAGGAGCACAAGGCGAGCAAATCGCGTCGAGTTCATCTTCCAGTACGTGCTGCCCATGCTGCTGTGGCCCGCCATCCGACGCAACGCAGACTTACCAAGCGTCTTGGTTACCCGGGACCCTCGTGGGGCTGCCCAACAAAGGTGCTCCCGCGTTGTCGATGGAGGGGTCAGCAAGAGGAATTAATCGGACGGGAAATAAAACTATGCAGCCGGGGGCCAACAGGTCAAGCAGAGGTGTCGACCCGCCGCCGGGGGGAGCTGTTGGTGGTGCGCAGCAGCAGGTGGAGAATGCGGAGGTAGACCAGGTGAATAAACTGAAACTTGAGCAGGCGGAAGCACTCATGAAAAAGACGGAAGAAGGGGTCGTGCAAGTGGTGGAAGTGCCAGCTCCTGCTGGAGCAGCAACGCAAGATCGCAGCATCGAGCAACAGGAACAACAGCAAGTAGTACATATACACGCTTCCGCTGCGGAAAAAATGATGACCTCCGGCGGGCGCAGCCGCGATACCGAACAGACGCTGTTTTCCGTGCATAGCGAAATCGAATCGAAAGATTTCTCACCCGCGGTGAACCAAACCCTCCACCTCGAGCGCCGGTTCGCTTCGGACACAAATGCTGGGGATGGAGAGGTAACATCATATAACAGCGCTTCGAAGAAACATCTTCCTCCGATTCTGCCGGCCGTCGCGTTAGCGACGCTGAAGCCCAAACCACACCCACTTCTTCCCGAAAATAAAACGGGTAGCGCGCCCAAGGTGGTTCCCCTGACCGACTTGGGAGCGAACAACATGCTTTTGAATCCACTGGGGCACCACCCAGACGCGAAGACAAAACCCAAGAAAAAAGTAAAGAAGAAACAAGACCCACCCGTTCCTGGCGTAGTTCCTGCTGTGCCAGCCCCAGCGCCAGCGCCAGGCCAAGGAGAAGAGACACCAGAGGGCCCCAGCGATAAGGAGAAGTCGGACAAAGAAAATAAGCAAATAACCGACAGCGCCAGGAAAAAAACAAGCAAGCAAAGCACACCACCCGTACCTGCCGTACCTGGGCCGCGACCGCCGAGCCCCAGTAATACCACGCGCACGACCGACAGTGACACAGAAGACGATAAGAATAAAATTATGGGCTCCGAAGAGGACTACGAGAACATGGGCCCGGGGCACAAGGACCGGAAAAAGAAGAAGGAAAAGAAGGAGAAAAAGGAGAAAAAAGACAAGATCATCATCGAAACACCCCCACAGATGATCACGGAAGCGGAAAATGCGCTCGTGGACACGGGGTTTGAGAAGCAGCGGGCGAGGAAACTTGCGGAAAAACTAGGCTCACTGGAAATTCCCGGTTCGGAGAAGTTGTCGGATAAAGACCGAGCAATTGCGGCCAAGGGGCTGGATGGCGAACGCACGCCGACGCTCGCGGATCTAATGGAGCAGCTGGCGGTGCAAAAGGCGCACTTCTTCAAAGTTTCCATGAACGCGGGGCAGAACGACTTCTACGAAAAGGTCGACCCGAAGACGCACCAGATGAGCGTTCTCCTCGCACGACTACTAAAGGGCCAGCGCCAATTCTTGGCAAAGAAGAAAGAGAAAGGCAAAAAGGACAAAGACAAAGGCCACCATAATATTAGGGAAGACGCCGAGGAGCTTTGAGAAAGAAAAAATAGGCCTATAGAGTAGTTCTAGTTTATTGGTAGAGGAAGTGTCGTCATTTGTACTATCTACTGCAACTAAAAAACTACAGTATCAATCAAAATTAAAATTTGTCTTTTGAACCACACAGACACAAATTTGCATTTGAGTTTTTCCAACACTTTCTACCCGTAAAAACCAGCAATAGTGGTGCAAAAAAGATATCATAGTTTCAGTTTTCCACCGCGCCACCAGAAATTCAAATAGATCATGATCATGTCGAAGATCTTCCTCTAGAAAAAAAAACAAGCCGGTATCACGGCGATCTATCGCAGACGACTCTAATATGTGCGTCCCGAAATAGATTGTTCTTGTCCTCCTTGAACCTATTCATCAGCATGAACCGAAGCAATTTTAGAAGTACTAGAGGCACGATTCTAGATGTACCTGTAGGCACGCTGTTTGGAAAAGGGGCGAGTGATAGTCCTCGTGAGTGACAGAGTGAAAGGCTACGATAGAGCAGGCAGCAAGAGAGAGCAGCAAAGAGAGAATTTCAAGAATTTGACGTAATGATAAATCGAGTTTGAGGGAGAGAGTTGAACGTATGACTACGAATGGAATGTAGTTGAGCTGTGCGCGCAGTGACTCGAACAGAATTTCGTGTATTATGGTCGTCGTGATGAAAATAAGTTTACTTTAGTTTAGTTTCCGGAATCTTCGCCGCCTCAAGATTGAAAGTCCAACTGCAGCTACTCGTTTATCTTCATTTGTTTGGAAAAAGAGCTCGCTTCGTCAGACGTTATTTGTGGGATAAAGTGCTATGTGATCGTTTACCAGCAGTGGGGGTGCGATTGGGAATGAAAGCGAACCACGTCAGGAGGATCTCGTCGTCGAGAAATATGGGCAGAAGTCTTCCACTAGAAAAAATGGACACAGGAAAATATTTGTGATTGCAGCTAGTATTTGTATTGCCTGCAGCTAGTAGACCCCATAGTATTAATTCATTACTTCTCCCCGCACATCCACCACCCTCGTTGCACGTCTAGTTCGTACACCTGATGCACTACCATCGTGGTTTGTTTTTGCCCACTGTCGACGTCTGGAAAAATTCTTGGAAGCACGAAATATTAAACATGAACCGAAATAAAAAACGCGCAGAAGAATAGAAGAAATAGGTGTCCGGTGCTCTACAATAAATGCTGTGAATAAGTAATGTGGTCTCCGCATGAGAACTAAACTTCTAGCTCGAACAAAAGAAAGAATTATGGCACCCTCTTCAGCAGCTCCCTTTGCGGTGGCTGCATTCGTAGAACCAGCTCGGACAGTATCCTTGAGCTGAAGTTCCACAACTTAAAGAGACAACACGATTATAGTCGTCTCCCCGAGCATCCCGCCGCGGCAGGAGGGTTGTACTACGACAGTCTCCACTTCTTCTTCTAGTTGCTTGTGATCACAATACCCCACTGCCCACCATGAGCGACGACAAGAAGCAGCTCGTGGCGCTGTACAACTTCGATCCCACGAAGATCGACTGGCCCTTCAAGCGGCAGAAGCCGCTGCCGCTCGTCACCGGTCAGACCATTAAGGTTATGTACGATGACGGCTCCGACTGGCTCCTCGGAATGCTGGTCTCGGACCCCACGCAAAAGGGGTATAGGAGGATTTTTTTCAACTTTTTGTTTTTTCATTTCCTCGATGTATCATAGTCATGCTTGTTTCCGTGTCGCAACATAAACATTTTTCTTTTGAGGTATTTTCCGAAAAACTACACGGTTACGTTGCACGAGTACTACGAGTTGATGAAGGAGTACGCGGATGGCAGCGACGATGGTGCCAGTGACGACAGTGGTGTGTTGAAGCCGGAGCCGGAACGACTCCCGGCGCCCTCGCAGCCGGTGGACAACTTCACCGAGTTTATGCGCCGCGAGAAGGGCGAGGTCGAAGACGACGAAGAGGACACGGATGAGGAACCACCAGGTAAATGAAAGAACTAACTTCTTCTACAACTCGCGCCAATCTCGGTTTTCCTGTCGAGTTTCATTATCATGAAATGTTTCTTGTCCTTGTGCATCTCGCAGCCTACCATGCTTGCTGACATCGGTTTCTCAAACCAGTCGATACTCTTGCTACTTCTAAATATAACAATCAAACAGAGGAGACTAAGGATGCGATTAAGAAGCATCCCGCGTTGAGCACACAGCCGCCCATTTCAACGACGTTGTCGGACCAGAAAGTCAAACTTTTGAAGGACATGCCAAAATTTGACGACAACCAGGAGGCCTCGCTGGATCCAATAAGACCCGAGATCGGAGGTATGATTTTTTTTTATTTGCCGCTTGTTGCGGGAGCGAAACCGAGGAAAGCATCGGAACAAATTTTTGTTCTTTTGCAATGATGAGTAGTTGTGATGTTCTTGATGCGCTACCACTATCTCTATCGACGAGTCGCGTCTGTGCATGATGGTGGTTCTTGCGATGAAGATGATTAGCTCGTTTTTCCTACAACTCTCAGGTCTCGCCGGTTCTCTGGCGGCCATCGCTGAGGGCGCCGTTTTGAACACCGCGAAGGCGGACCAGGATGCCACCCAACGACGGTTGTTGGAAGACGGTGGGAGGATAAGCGACACCCGCGCCTCTACCCCGGCAACCTACACGAGCATCCGGCCGCCCCGGGATTTCGTCCGCAAACACATGGACGTGGACATGCAGCAAACGTATTTGCGTCGGGTCACGCCGTTGGACGAACTGATTAAGAAAAAGGGGCTGCAGGATTTTCATCCACAGGTATGAAAAAGTACGCATGTTTTAATTCATGTATGGAGATCAACACGTGACGTTGTTCAGTTTCAGTATCAGTTGTATAGAATGCTGATCTGGAGGTGAGAACGTATTTTTTTAAAAACACAAATCGGAATAAAAAGCACCATCAACGAACTTTGTCTTTGACTTTCATGTTAAAATCCTATCACCAGATTAACCGCCCGGTCCCCTACGAAGCGGACTTGCGGGTGCGGGCGACGACGTGCCGCATTGCCGCGGGTATCGAACCGCCGCACATGCGTATCGCCTTGGAGAAGGCCCGGACCGCGGGCGCGCGGTGGACGCAGATGTTCCGCCCGGGTCTGAACGACATGGTGAACGAAACGGTGAAGATGGGCGCGGACGCGAGTATTTTGTCGAACTTGTACATGTACGACTACGAGGCGAGGGAGCAGTTCATGAAGCAGCACATCCGGGACGTGAAGGGCGTGTTGTGGTTCGAACTGCAGAGGAGGAAGCAGCACTTGTTCTACATGCGCATGGACTTCGTCGATCTCATGATGTTTCACCCCGACGCCTGGGGTTTCCCGGATGCGCTGCAACAGGTACTAGACGGGGAAGGGATTTTTGTGCGGTAGTGCAACAATTGGTTTTACATACAATTTGCATGCTGCGCATCACAAATTCAATCGACTACTTCCCTAAACAAGGTTTCCGGTGGTGAGGCGACGGATCCTCTGCATGGTTGGTACGCCCAACGCGCACTGGACAACGACCAGGAGATGGAGGAAGCGATTTTCTCATACAAGGTGCGCCAGAGAAAACTTCCGTCGCACGCCTTCCAGGCCTTGGCTCTCGGTAGGAAATATGAAAACGTTGGCTCATATTTGTTTTCATCGGTAATCAATCGTTGTAATTTTTATAGGCTGTTTTTGAATTTTTTGAAATCAACAACATCGGAGGACGATCATCGGAGGAGTACCAGAATTGAATCTCCATACGTGGCAACGCGACAAGGAAATTTCAAACGAAATAATCTGTCAGGTAAAATGCCGGAGTGGGTGATGGAAGCGGGTGAGATTACCGCGGAAGTGCAACAAATCGAGGACATCGACGCTATTCTTGGAGAACCAGGTGCCGCTGATGAGGCGACGGAGGAGGAAGAGGATAGAGTTTCCAATGCCACCGAACCAACGCCGGAAGTTGATCTACCAGATGGCATGCTGCCGGAAGAGCGCGCCGCCGCAGAAGAAGCTGCTGCGAAAAGAGGAAGCAAAAAAGTAGAATGATTTATTTTTATTTTCGAGTCAGCGGATTGAATTTCAATTTTTTTTTTCCTAACAAATTATACTAAAACAGCATGGTAGGGACGACGTGTCGTCCACCTTTCGCAGCATTCACGCAAAGTTGTATTTTTTTGATGAAAGTCTTGCATCAAAAGTCGGTTTGTCCAGCGGCGCGATGGAGTTTTTTTTTTGTCAAAAAATAAAAGTCATGTACTATCAGGTGAAGCAACCGACAAAAGGGCAGCAGCTTACGACGCAGCAAATGTTGGAAGCCGGTCTTGGAGATGAGGAAGACGTGTACCTGAAGGTGAACGATTTGAAATTCGTGAAGCAGCGCACCATTGGTCCGGATGTGTTGGACGTGGTGATGCGCAGCTACAAGTTGAAAGGCACAAACGCCATGCGGTTGATGCTGCGATCTCGCGGCAGCCCGGACAAAACGAGCTCCTCGTTGCCGGTGTCGCCGAAACAAATCAAGGATCTTGCCACGCAGTTGGGGATTCTCGGAAACTACCACTTCTATTGGTATGGATGCAAAAAAAATTTTTTTTTTTCCTTTATTTTCCATGTGCATGACAGCATCGGGGGTAACAAGTTTATGCAGGACGGTTTTATGAGCTAATCCTAATTTAGTGAAGCAACCTGAAAATTAAACGAGAGAGCGCTGCTGGATCACAAGTTCTTTTCTTTTTCTGCCACTAGCATTGAATAAGAATTTTTACATGATCTCAAAATAATCCTCCAGGTACTGTTACTTTGCGCTCCGCTACCCGCTTCCGCCGCACTGGGACTTGATTGTGAAGAACGATGTTCGGTGGTACATCAATTTGGAAACCGAGCACATTCAGCCGATCCACCCCATGGTGGACCAGTTCCGCGAGCACTTGTTATGAAAGTGCACAACTCCCCCACCTCCTTCTCATTTGTCGTGCGAAATACTAAATCCATCCGTGGCCTCTTCGTACTGCTTGCATGACAAATTTCGGAATTCCAAGCCGCACTAGAATCGGTCGTCATTTTGTCATGCAAAAGCTGCATCTATGCCCGAGCTTGTGTTGCCATCTAAATGAGGAGGGGGGGGAGTTGTGCACGCTCACACCTGTCCGACTGCATCCAGAACGACTTTCTGTGGGACTACCGAGGGTTCGTGAAGATAAAGTGCAGCGAGTGCGGGATTCCGGACAGCATCGTCTGGTGCCAGCAGTGCACGGACTACTACTGCATCATGTGCTTCCAGAAGTTGCACAAGTCGAAGCGCGGCCGCAAGCACTGGGTGCAGCCGCTCCCGGGCTGCCGGTACTTGACCGCCTCGGAGGTGCAAATCATGAAGGACTACGTGCCGATGCTGAATGTCGGGTTCACGAACCGGCGAAGGTTTCTTGCCCGGGACAACCAGTCCGACAAAACGGGTTACGAGGGCGGCGACAAGTGGCTGTACTTCACGAAGGACACGTTTGAGCAGGCGTTAGCGATTACACCCGCGAAGCACTGGTTCCTGCAGCGGTTGAACCCGCCGCGGTTGAGCTCGACCAGTGAAGGATACTACTACAATTTCAAGGTAAAAGTAGAGAGATAATTTTTGCTTGTATGTCTCGTCTACTTGTTTCTGCTTAGTGGCAACTAATGATAATTTTTCATGACCATGCAGCAGACCCTCAACAGCAAAATGAAACTTGATTTGATTTTCATCTTCACGAAATATTCTCTATCAGGAAGAAATCGTATGCGACGACCCGGGGCACATTATCCAGAAGGCCAAGGAGCAGAAAGCGCTTTTGTCTATCCAGAAGTTCTGCCGCGGTGCGCTCGCCCGCGCGCAGGTCCGCCGGGAAACCGCCGCGGTGATCGTGATCCAGAAGTACAAGCGCATGTGGGATTGCCAGAAAATCTTCGGTAAACACGGTTCGAACGCGATCATTCTTCGCGGCTGGTACCGCAAGTTCAAAGCGCACCAGGAGAAGGAACTGATGCACAAGCGGGCGTCGCAAATCCAGGCCTTGTTCCGCGGAAAGATCGTGCGCATCTCGATCCAGGACCGAAACTTGGCTGCGACGAAGCTGCAGTCCGCGTTCCGGGGGAGCGTCTGCAGAGTGCATGTGAAGAGATTTCACAAAGCCGCGGACGTGCTGCAGAGGGCGTTTAGAATGTAATTAAATTACCATGTTTTTTTGAATGTTTTGTGTTTGAACTACATGCACTTGATAAATTCAAGGATACCTCTCCCTACGAACTATGACTATCTCTTGCGCACCATGCGACCACAGAGCGCTGTGATGCCAAAATCCTAAACCCCCACCCCAGGTACCTCTACGGGAAGAAGCCGGTCCGGGTGATGAACCAGGCCGCCGCGCGGCTGCAGGCCATGTCCCGCGGCACCCTGACCCGCATGCGCCACAAAAACCTCGTGCACCACACGACCTTGGCGCAGGCGCGGATGCGCGGGTACCTCGGCCGGAAACTGATGAACCACAAGCAGAAGATGGCCACGAAGATCCAGTCGCACTGGCGACGGTGGCAGGCCCAGCTGGCCATGAAGATGCATTTGTACAGTCGGTTGGACGAGATCTACGGCGTCCGCAAGCAGGTGATGAAGGAAAAGTTGTCCGACCTCGCCGCCACCATGATCCAGCGGAACTTCCGCAAGCACAAGGGTTACGAGTACTTCGTCAACGAGAAGCGGGACAAGGCGGAAGCGGACAAGAGAATCTCGACCGTCCTCGTGTCCGCCCTGCTCGGGGCAAGCAACGTGCGGTATTTCGTCCATCCCTGGTTCCGGCACTTGCCCCCGGAAATCCAGGAGGTGCTGGAGCAGATCAAGGCGTCGTTGCAGAGAACTTTAGGCTTGACCCGGGTCACCGGGAAGCTTGCCAACGAGGAGATCGGGACCCGGTCGAAGCGCTGCAGCGCGAAGGACTTAACGTTAGACGAGTCGGAGAACGACCTGGGGACGCACATGCTGGTCACGATTGTGCACCATTTATTGTCCCACATCGACAACGACGTGTTCTCCAACACGGTGAAGTGGTGCTGCTACAACCTGGCGCACTTGTCCACGTCGTTTTTGAAGTGCCCGGCCTACCCCTTCGAAGAGATCACGTTGGGGAAGCAGCCGGACATGCCGGTCCCGCCGCGACCCGGTGAGCCGTTGGAATCGATGTCGCAGGACTACTGCCACATCAACCACCACCACGACCGGATGATGACGGCCACGCCGGAAAACTTCTACGTCTTGTTTCTCGCGAACATGTATGAAATGTAAAAATGTCTGGGTCTGGACGGTCGCAACTTGTGATGCTGCATTTGGATTCCAAAAAAAATTGTATTGCATGAGTAGCAAAGGGAATGTAATTCTTGCTACGCGGATAGGGCATTTGTCATGCGACATAGGCATCAAGAACCCCTCGAAAAATCTGTGATGCTACGGCATGTATCACAGACATCATGGCTCATGCAAAACGTGCATGACAAGTCTCAGAATCTGCCAGACCCAGACATTTTTACACTTGATAACATGCCCCCGCATTTGCGACATGTGTACTTAACCGCCCAGATTTTGATCACCACGAGGCAGGCGCTGGATTTGTCCAGCTTGTCCACCGACGATCACTTCGCGTTCCAGGGCGTGGACGCCACCGTCGGGTCGCAGATCATGGACGTTTTGTCGAAAGAGATGGGTCTGCGGTACCCGTCTGAATGGCCGAAAGCGCACGGGACGGTGTACAGTCTGGCAACGCAGGTTGGGAAATTCATCACGACCTTGCCCGGTTTGGAAGCCGACAAGGACGGCAAGCCGTCGAAACTCGCGGACCCGAAGCAGAACCCGCTGCTGTCCCGCCACGCCTCGGTCGTGATGGGCCCGGAGTACAAGGGCGGGAGACTCAGTTTCTTCAACCGCCCGGCGTGTCTGCGTATCGTGCAGCAGCTGTCGTATCTGATGCGGGACCAGGAAGGGATTATTCGGTACATCCGCAGGAAGAAGGACGCCGAGAAGGAAAAGCAAGACGGCGGCGAGGGGAACGTCCGGCAGAGCCGGTTCATCGCGGTGATTGACAAGTTGTTCGACCTGGCTTACAAGGCGAAGCACGACCACTGCCCGTTCGTCTTAGCCGTTGTGTTATTCCACATGCTGTGCCGCGGGTTGATGGTGAGGACGTACTACCACCGGGCTAGTGTGCAACTCCAAAGCAAATACCGGTACTACAAGGCGACGACGCAGCGGAGGAAGCAGTTGGGCCCGGCTTTACTTCTCCAGAGGTACTGGCGGGGGGTGAAGACCTCGATGAAGACCTACAACATGCTGAATGCGGTCGAATTGGTCCAGCACAACGTGCGCGCGGTGCAGCGAAAGCGAAAGAATCATTCCTTTACCCTCGCGGTCGCGAAGATCCAGCGGTTGTGGCGCGGGGCGGTGATGCGCAAGTGGTTTCGCAAGATGAACCACGCGGCCATCACGATTCAGAAGAACGTGTATCCTGAGCAAATAACGTATCGTACTAGTAGAAATTGCGCTTTTTTCATCAGCATTAATTTGTAATGCGGATGTGGCTTAAGCTTAACAAGAACCAACGAGATTTGTCATGGACGATTGGGATTACTACTAGTACCAGTACGATACTTTTGCAATGCATAACGTGCGGCGGTTGCTGATCTTAGTGGTCTTCAACAAGGAAGGCCGACGGCTTGCGGCGAAATTCAAGCAGGAGTCCCACGCACTGTGCGAGAAGGCAGGGAGAATGACGGAGTCGGAATTTCTCGCGCGGAAAGCAGCGCTGGTCGCAAAGTCCAGAGTCCAACTCCACAAGCACCGAGAAAGGAACATCGACTACCGCCGCATGGTTGCGGTCCACGGGCAGTCGAAGCACGCGCGCGCGAAGAAGAAGGACAACCGCGAGAACATGAAGGGCACGATCCAGCCGGTCCGGCTGTGCTTCTCCGAGCCGCTCACGTTCGCAATCGCGCGCGGGAAGCGCGGGATGCGGGAGCAGGAGATGCTGGCGGGCAAGCTCGCGGTCGGCACCGGGGACAGCGACCAGATGCCGTCGGGCTTCACGAAGACCGCGATCATGACGCTGACCGAAAACGCGAAGCGCTCTTTGGAGAAGACCATGCCGCCCAGCACCAGTCACATGAAGATCCACCCGCTGAAGCGTCGCGGGTCGCAGATCAAGCACGTGTTGCGGGTGGGGAAAAGGCCGCAGGCCCCGACGGTGGCAGAGTCGAAGCTGATCGACGAGGACTTTCTCAGCAACTGGGAAACCAAGCAGTTCCGCACGTCGATTCCGTGGATTCCGAAGTCCGTCGGTCTGCGACTGGTCCAACCACACCAGAAGAACAACTTGCGGGCGACCTATTTCATGGCCTCGGCGTTCTTAGGTACTTCCAACTTTATGTAAGTATGATTTGCACGTGTAATTGGAACTACAGAGTGAAATCTTTATCTTAGGCTAAGATAAAGATTTCAATTCAAAGACAAACACAATCTGACATACTGCATTCAATTTTCCAATTCACCCAAATCAACAGGCGGTCTGCTTTCGCGGGCGGATGACAAGCGACCAGCCCCGTGGTTCCACCGCCTGAAATTACCCAAGCCGCAGGAGCTCCCGGCCGATGTGCAGGAGCACATGGCCGCTGCCGCAAAGATTATTTGCACCAAGATCAACCAGGACGTCACTACGCTGAATACCAAGAACCTCTCTCCGTGGAGAAAGGCGCTGATGTCGGTCGTGATGATCTGGAAGTCCCTGTTCGCCTACGCGGGCGCCAGAACGGTGAAGCCTGCGAAAGCGACGCCGGTGCTCCTTATGAGCAGCAACGAGTCCATGTTCACGTGTGTGTCGTTCTGGTTGTCCAGGTTGTGGATTGAGACGCTAAATCAGTTCACCACCCGAGAAAACCGGTACCGCGGAATCAAGTCGCGACCGAAGTGGGACGTGTTGGAGACGCTCGAATACCGGTGCGTCGGCGAGAAGTTCGGCTTCGCGGTGAACGACCCGGCGAGGGATAAAGTGCAGCCCGCGACGGCTTCCGCGAACAGCGTGAAGGCGGCGAACCTGCAGGACTTTTTGGAGGAGGTGCTGGCTTTGCGATTTGCCTCCGAAATGCTGATGGAGTCCAACCGGGATGCGGAGGAACACATGGACCACTTCATGAAGCGCAAGGAAAAGGCAAAGAAAGTCAGGAAAGTCGGTGCGGACAAGAACAAGGCGGCTGCCGCGGTAACGGGGGTAGATGCCAACAGACAGGCACTGGACAGCTTCACGGGGTCTTCCTGGACGGAAGATGCGGAGGTAGAAGATAGTTGGGTTTTGCGGCAGCGCGACTGTTTTTTACGGCCATTTCTAGATTGAAAAAATAAAAAAATCTGACAACATTACATTGTGATTTTTGCCATACAGAGACATGATCCCAAACTCCTCCTCAGGTCCGCTCGATTTCCAAGCACATTTCTCTCCTCCTCGGTGCGCTCGAGGGCACGGATGCCCACCTCCAGGGTTACACCGTCGTCTCCCAATTGGTCCTCGCGTGCTTCCGCGGGCTGCAGCCCATGTTCGAGGCCAACGCGATCAAGGCGGTCAACGAGATCAACGTGCGACACATCCAGCAGTGCCAGATCCCAATCCCGAAGCCAGAGCACCCGGACGACGGACTGAACACGCACAATTTTGCGTTGATGTCGCAGTCCTACGAGAAGACCGACCCGGAGAAGGCACAGCAGATCCTCAACGCCGCGCCAACGGCTATTCTCGCGCTGGTCTGCAAGCTGCAGGCGAACTTCAAGGGTTTTATGCTCCGCGCGCGGTACTCACACCGCGTGAAAGTTATCTGCGGGTACTGCAAGGAGATCGACTGGCCGCGGGCGCTCGGCGACGAGCCGGATGAGGACGAAGACGAGCTGACGGCCTTGACCAGGAAAGCGAACAAGAAGCTACGCAGTTGACATCAAAAGTGTCGTACTAGTAGTCATTGCGATGCTGCATGACACATCTGCTTTCTTACCCAACTCCGCATGAGAAATTTCATACTTTCTTCCTAAAAAATTGTTTGGCATGCGAATTGTACTTCTAAGACGATGCTTTTGCAATGCATAGAGGAAGGACTCCGGCAAAACCCTCGACGAAAAGATTGCCACCTACCAGCCGGTCGTGTCCCAGTACCTCGGTGGCCAGGGCCTGGAGGCGGAGAAGAAGCAGAAGGAGCTGAAGCGGCCGGGCGCGTTGTCCAAGCAGGAACAAGTCGGTATGCCGGAAAGGGGGGAAAAAGGCGCGATCCCGGTCGAGACGCTGCAGGACTTGCCGCAGGTGAGGATTACCGCGGATCACCGGGCGTGCGCGGATTTATACGCGCTCTACGTGTACAACATGTACCGGCGACGGGAGATGGCGAAGATCTGGAAGGCGCTGTCCTTCGCATACGACACGGTGGTGAGGAATTTCGTTTCCTTATTGGAGAAGAACGCCTCTTTGAAACCCATGGTCGAATCCGTGTCCGCGCAGCTCAAGCGCGGCCGCGCCATCGGGTTCTCCAAGGCCTACGTCCCGAAGTCCGAAGCCGCGGGCGCGGGCGGCGACGCGACTGGTGCGCCGGGCCGGATCAAACCGGTCGAAACGGAGCTGTTCCACAGAAAACCCACCGCGGGTTCCACATCCACCTCCCAGGCCCCGGGCTCCCGCCAGTCCGGCGTCGGCCTGTCCGCGGCCGCGCAGCGCGCCGGCGGGCAGCTTGATGCGGATGACCAGGACATGTCGCCGACAGCCAGGAGGCAGGCGTCGGAAGCGGCGCTAGAGCCGGAACGACCGGAGTCGAAGTCGCAGGAGGAGGAGCAGCAGATGGAGAGACCACCGGATCCAAACGCCATTCAGCTCTCCGGAGACTACCTGACAAGGTACTTGGAAGAAACAAACGGTATGCATTGCAAATAAGTCTGGGTCTGGAAAAATAAACTTGTGATGGTGCAAGTCCGTGAACAGTATAGTGCTCTGTAAAAATGCACCGCCAAGCATGACAAGTTTTTTCGTGCTTCTGTGCTGCGTATTTCGCATGAGAGACTGCGCTTTTGCATGACAGGCAAGAGGGCCTCTTGGTGGCCACGCAATACAGACTGCAGAGTCATGCCAGACTAGCATGACAAATCTTGCAATCTTCCAGACCCAGACCACACATTTGCATTTGATAAACGGCGACGACTCGCAGTTTAAAGACATCGAGCCGGCGGTGATTCCCTTCTCCACGGGAACCTCGCCGAGGCGACTATCGCAAGAAAAAACTGTTCCACTGTGAACTTGTGATGCAGACAATGGAACACAGAACTTAACTATTTGCCTTGCTACACCTCCCTGCAAGCCGTTGGATTTTTAAGCGTATTTTCCCTTGGGAAACGCGCGCGGCAAATTTTCTGTGTCATGTGTAACAAACTTGTGATGCGGTTCCTCTTCCTGCGAAATCATCACAGTGAAACGGTTTTTTCGTGGGATAACGAGAACGACCCGACGAATACCTGTTTCGCGAGGACTACATGCAGAAGAAGGCCGAAGAGGAGATGGCAGCCGCGGGCGACGACCCGGCCGCGCAGGCGGCGGTCGCGACGAAACTGAAGCAGGACGCGGCGGACAAGCCGTACGAAAAGGTCCCGACCCCGAACGTGACGGTGGACTGGTGCAAGGGAAAGCTGAAGCCCATGTGGCTGCCGATCAAGGCCCACCGGTTCACGGCGTGCCGCTCGAAGGTGTTGCAGTTGCTGCCCGCGAAGCAACTCGAGCAGTACATCGAGCACGAGAAGCAGTGTCACTACGCCGCTTGCATCAAGTTGTTGGAAACGTGCGTCCCGGGCAACCTGAACGTCTTCCAGCCCTCGCAGCTGGTCGCAAACCGGCCTCTGCTGATCGAGACGATCTTCCAACTCCTCGTCGGTTACATCGGTTTGTGTTTGAAGAACAGCGACTCCGCCGCCGCGGCGAGGCTCTGTTTGCAGACATTGGAGGCGATGCAGACGGCTTTGAGGGATTTGCACCCGGCGCACCGTGCGGTTTTGGAGGCTTACCTCTACGACACGGCCCTCTCTGTCGCCTACTATTCCCCCCAAGACGTGCAGCTGGCCAGCAAGGCGGAATCCTTCTTCCAGCAGGCAAGCCAGCGGTACTTGAAGCTGAAACACGTCAATCGGTTCGCGAAGTGCTGCCTGCGGTACGGATCGGTTTTGTTCCTGCAGAACCACCATCACGAAGCAGAATACTTCCTGCAGCAGGCTCTGAACAAGCTGACAAACTCCGGAGTGTCGTCTCTACTAGTCGTGTGCTACCACAATCTCGCGGTCGAGACCGCCGTGCAGGACCGGTTGCCCGATGCCGGTAGTCATATGCGGACCTACATCTCGCTGTTGCGCCAGATGTCGAAGCTGTCCAACCAGTGGATCCAGAAGGCGGACAACACGCAGTGGCTGTTGCTGAAGCTAACGGATCTCTGGCCGGCGCACCAAGCCAGGTTGAACGCCGGGATGGTGTCGTGAGCGGAGCGGGGGATCGACTGGAGAGAGTAGTAGACGAGAAATCTACTTCTAAGAGTCAGAAAATGACAAAGGGGAAATGTAAAAAGTGGTATAATTTCAACAACAACAAACGAACCTGGATACAGACGTGACGTACAATCAGGACATTACGGAAAATTTCAGAAAAATCGAATGAAGCTGTACAATATGAGATAGAGTCAGACAGAAAACGCATAAGAATGCAGAGTCAAGAGTTACCGTTTCGACGTTTCGAAAAAATGCAGTTTTTAGTATCAGACCAAATAACGCAAGATGCTTGATCGTGCTCTTACGCACAGGCAGTATCAAGCCTTGTTGGGAGCATCTCACTTCGGAGGGCCCCAACTTGTTAAGATTAGCAGAGAATACAGATCAGACTTTCCAATTTTACAACTTGTTTAGCAGACTTAACATTTCTTGTTTCTATGAATCACAACTTTCAGACAGTTTCAGTCTCGGTGAGGAGCTGAAACTCTATCGAGAATAAAAGTTTACCCATTAGTTTCAGACACACGACAACGTCCGCAGTGTCAGACCGGACGAGCGATTTCAGGTTTATTGGTTTATTGATGCATAACAGATTTCCAATATTAGCAGTTGATATTTATTCGAGCTTGATGTCTGCCGCGACCGTTTCGTCGCAGCAGGCAAAAACATTACTATTCTATCGCAGACACGATTACGATTTACCAAACCTAGAGAAAATGGAATGCTAGATCACCAGCCAGAAGTCCATCGTCTTTTGCGAAAGCGCGATGACATCGATGTTTGTTATACTTGTTTCCCGGCCGCATCGCTCAGACGATGTCAGTCACTAACGAATAAATTTGATTTTACAGACGCCTGGAGCAGTAGTTTGTGTATCTATGACGAAATTTGCAATGTAGTCTTCAACAACTGTATTGTGTGAGAATCGGAAATACGAATGTCGTACGGATTAGCAATTTAGTTTTGAGCTGTTTTCTTAGCGTGATATCAGACCAGTTTTATTAGAAATCAGACAATATTAATTTAGCATTACCAGCACCACGTTCGAGCAAATGAAAAATTCTGTTACAATAGGATTGTTTTCTGTTTCTGAGACTTATTCAAAATGCTTTGAATATGAACAAACTTAATTCGATGCAATTGTACATAGTCAATGAAGAAAAACAAGGACGTCGAGCAGGCCGGTGACGTGAAAAGCGATCGAATTTTTGTACGGGTGGTGTGGTGTTCGATCATCTTCTGAGCGTTGTTGAATGACGATGAAGGATGAGCGTGTTAGTGTTAGAGCAAGTTGTGAGACAGAGACGGAGCGAGTTGGATGTGTGTTGAGCCGGAGATCACATGATGTGTGATTGATCCCAAAGAGAGGGATGCTTAGCTGTGCGCCCGAGATGGAAGCCCGACGCGCCCCGTGTTCCCGTGAGTGTGACCGTGTGGGCGGGCGTCGCTCGGCGGTTTGTCCGCAGTTTGCCAAAGTTGGCGAGGTGTTTGAGCTTTGCGCCGCAGCCACCGCGCGTCGTACGTCCTTGGGCGGAGAAACGTGACGAAGCGCAAGGCCGGGGGGCCGCGGACATGTCGAGGTCGTGACCATTCCGGAAGCCTGGGCTCGGCGGCGCGGCCCATGCAAAAAATCGGGCGCAAACCGGGGGCAGTCACGGAAAAAGATAAAGCATGGCGGCCGCCGCGCTTGCTTGCTTTCTCGACTGCGCGCCTGCCTGCGCGGTAGGGTTGCCCGAGCTGGCCACGCGCAGGCGCAAAGCCCGGGCGCCCTGCCCCTCTTGGCTGCCCGGCGCCGGCCCGCCTGTTCCTCGCCCCCGTGGCGTGCCCCCAGCTGCTCGGGCGGTGTGGCGCCCCCCCGGAAAGGCGGGCGCTTCTGGGTTCGGAGGTGGCGGCGGGCTTGTTGTGGTGTTCTCCCGCCCGCCGATTGGCGTGGGGCCGGGCGCGATGCCGCCCGCCCGGCGCGCCCATTGCAGCAGGAGGCCTATTGTACACTTCTACCCGGGGCCGGCATTGTTGGGCTCGTTGTCCATGGTGGCCTCAGTGGCATGCTATCTGCAGCGGCGCGAGCGTGGTGGCGTTATCGCCCCGTCGCAGCTTTTTTTCGCAGGCAGTCAGCCGGAAGGGCGCAGCAACAACGTATGTCGCGAAAACTGTGGCTAGACTCTGGCTCGTTGGCGTTTGTGGTTTTCGTGCTGGTGGTCCAGAAAATGTGTTTCGACAGGTTTGTGTTTGCGTGAGACCGGTTGGTGTTTTCCTATCCACCCGAGTCGTGTGTTTTCCTGGGGGTTGTTAGACGTATCTTTCTTCGTGGCGCCCTTGTTTTCGGTGTGATTTTTGCAGATAAATTGCGGTGGCAGTGGGCGAATAGGTGGTTTGAAAGCGTGCAGCAGAATCTTATCAGCGAGGGAGTGGTAGTGACCAATATCAGAAAGTTCTCCAGTGTGACTGAAAGCCCTAAGTAGCGGACGCAAACCCGATTCCACGAGAGGGATGCATTTGAGAGTGTTTTGTGTCACGAGCTAGTCGGTACATTTGTGCCGCAATCCCGTAAATTTTGCGTTTGGTATAACAAGAAGTAGTCACACAGCACTCAAACGCTTGCAGGCGCAGCAGCGGCGGTGAGTGCACCGCAATGTTGTGGCACCTCTGCAGCTCGAAAAAAATAATGAAGCTTTCTTGAAAGAGCTATCGCGTCCTCGGGACACCCGGTGCGCCACCAGCCTTCGAAGATGGAATTCGGCCCCCACATAACGACCGATCCTCCATCTGGAGTTGGCGCACCATCCAGTCAGGTCGGCGAAGTTTCCTGGGAACCGCTCCGTGGCATCAACGACAGCCAGCAGTATGGGCCGTTTTCGCCTGAAAGCAAGCGCGGGTCCATTGCTAGCACGCATGACACGATGCAGAAGAGGAGGTTTTTGCCGGAGAGTCCCCAAAAGCAGTTGCTGCGGCGACACTCGCAAATGTCCGTCGGGGCCGCGGCTGCAGCGGAAAGGGGCAGTCACAGCATCGAGGTAAAATTTTTAGTAGGCTCACAGCCGTAAAAATATTTACCCGTTTTCGAGTACGCATGTCTGTGCAGCCAGAAAAAAAGCATATTTTCCACTGCGCAACTACCCAAAATGTTGGCATCACAGCTGCAGCACCAGGGAGGACTAGATGGTGGCGGCGAAGGGACCACTAGTCCTCCCAGTAAGGCACTTCGTCGTGGGCAAAGCAGTCTTCTCGTCACACCGTCGCTCGGTGCGGTTGCGGAGGTCCCCCAGCGCAAAAGTTTCGTGCAGAGCATCTTTGGCCGCGTCTCCCTCGCGGGCAACATGATGTCGAGTCAGCAGCCGGCGACCGCCAGTGCGGAGAGGAAAGCCCAAACCACGTCGCAAAACACGGACGAAGAGGCCGCCTCACACGCAGAGGCGCTCACACGGAGCAACTCGGCGGAGGGTTTTCAGGAGCGAGAGCCACAGAGCGCAGTATTGTTTTTTGTCTTGTGTCTTGCGAACTAGAGGCTCAGGTTTAGTTTTGTATTTTCATCTCTTGCGTTAGCGTTGCTACTGTGTTTGGCTGCACATCATTATGGCTCTTGCAACTCACTTGATGGTTCCAAATTAGGTCTCCTTCATCGCACCACTCGCTCCGCCAAGCCTCACGAGCAGTTTTGCCGGTAATGCGCCCAGTTTTGCCCCGGGAAAGCAGCTCCTGAAGCGGTACGAAATAGAACTGCGGTCGTGGTGTGCTTTCGTGTTTGCCATTTTGTCTTTCTCTCTCGCGCTGGCGCTCGGTTTCTCTGGGCTTCCTCCGCTTACTTATTTTTTTCAAGACTTTCACTTTGCAATAATACATAGTAAAAGTAATACGTCATATCAGGTCCTCCACCCAATTTTCCCAGAGCAGCGCCTGGGGCGGCGATGTCGGCCCTTTGCTCAACGACCGACTGAATGACAAACTGCAGGAGTTTCTGCCCACGGGGGCGCACAAGAGGAAATCTTTTCTCGGTGGGCCCCCAGGTTTGCCAGGAAGTATGAGCAACACAAATCTGGCCGTTACGGACATGCTTTCCCAGCAGGTCGACCGGGAGGATCGGGCACAGTTGATGCGGGCAGTAACCACCGGCTTTTCTGTGGAAGCCGGAGGATTTGAAGACGAGGAGGACTACCAATTCGACTTCTACGCCTGGCTGTACACGCGGAAGATTCTGATATGGTACATTTCATCATCCTTGTGCGACTTTGCTGAACAAGAAACCACCATGGCAATCTGAGGTCTACTGCTTTTGTTGTGAAAAATTTGCAAATTTCCATTTCCCCACCACAGGCTCTTCCTCGAGGAGCCCTTTCTCTCCCGCCGCACGACCATGTATTCCCTGTGCATCCTGGGCTGCATTGTCACCGCCCTGTTTCTGTCCATTCAGAATTTGAAGTACACGTTTGTCCCCGACGCGGACAACTTCCTCTTCCAGGAGGGCGATTTATCGGAAGACCTGTCCCACGGCGACACTGCGGCGTGGTTGAAAATGATCACCGTGACGGTTTTAACCCTAGAAACCATCGTCCGCGTAATCGTGGTGCCGGTGAAATCCGTGTTTTTTCTGCAGCCCTACGGAATTTGCGACATTTTCGCGATTTTACCCTTCTGGCTGAACGACGTGTGCAAGTTGTCGGAACACGTCCGGATCTTCCACATATTAACCCTCTTCTCCTCCCTATTCTGGCTGCTGAAGCTCTGCCGCTACTTCTCGGGCTGGCACTTGCTACACAGAAGTTTATCGGACTCGATGCGGGCACTGCAGATCCCGGCGTTTTTCTTGCTCATCATCGTGTTCATCGGCTCCTGCAGCATCTTCTGGGCCGAGCAGGACGTGACGGAATTCTGCGGTCCGGAGGTGAACGTGCAAGACTACTTAACGGAGTCCGCGGCCCAGGAAGACTGTGGCAGGCAGGTGAATTCTCTCACCGACGCGATGCTGTTTTGCATCGTCTGTGTGATCAGTATCGACGTCTCACCCGCTTTCGGGATCGAGGTGAAGTCCGAAGTGGGGCGATTATTCGCGGTCGCGATGATGATAGCCGGGGTGATCTTCATGGCGATGCCAATCGCGATCGTCGGCACGACGTTTTCGGAAATTTGGTTCAACCGGGATCAGTATGTGTTGATCCAGAAGGTCAGGAATCGCATGTCGCAGCAGGGCTACAGCATGGCGGACTTGCGGGAAGTTTTCGACGAAGTAGACGAGGATGAATCTGGAGAAATCGAGTTCGGCGAATTCCGCACGATGCTCGAAGCGTTCCACTTCAACAGCTTGAAAACCGCGCATAAGCTTTTCAACTACTTCGACAGCACCGGCTCTGGATCCATAACTTTTCAAGAATTCGCCTGCGGGATCTTCCCAGAAGTAGCGGAGCAGGACTTGGAGAATATTTTAGGTTTGGGAGACGAAGACTTCCTCATAGGGGGGCATGGTGCGGGGGCCGGACTAGGAGATAACAGCAGCTCTGGATCCGGGGTAGGGAACAACGCGCTGGCTGATTTCCTGAATCCCGAGAGCTGTAGTTCTGATAGCGATGATTCCTCGGACAATTCAGACGACAATGACAACGCGGACGACCATACGAAAGGAGATCAGGGCTCCGAGGAGGGCGGTGCGGGAGCTGGTGCAGGAGATAACCATTCCGCAACATCTGATACTAAACGGGACGTCGACAAGAACAATTCCGTTTCCGACAGCGAGCTTGTAGCAGAAAATCGAGACAACTCTCTCGTCAAGAAGAATCGCTCGTCCGCATCTTCGACAAAAGGCAAAAAGAAAAACCGCGCGTCCGCGAAAAGCGAGCACAGTGCAGCCGACGAAGTGAGTTTGCCATCATCCGACGAGGCGGCTGGAGGTGCGGGGGAAAAAATCGTATCTAGTCCGAGGGACTCGTGGAAGAAAAACATCAAAAAAGGGAGAAATTCTGGACCAGGTTATGAAAATAGTGGTTCTGGTGGTAGACCACCAGGGACAACAAGTGGAGCCTCACCCTCCTCGCCAAAGAACAAAAACGCCTTTGGTTTCAAAGCATTCACCACTTCCTCCACCGCGACGACGTCTAATTACCATCAGCAGCAATACGACCGGAATAGGTTGACGGAATCGATTGAGTCTTCCGCTTTCTCCATGGCGTCCCCCCACTCCCCCCAGCACAACAGAAACTTCGGCGGGGGACAACTTGGTGGCCCGACGTTACTCGCCGGCTCCACGACGCCCAGCGTGATGCTGGACGGGAACCAATTTCTCCGCGAGTCCACAGCGACCAATAGAGGCGGCGGCGGTGCCACATCAGGTGGAAACCACCACCACAGAGGTGGGCCCCCAACGGACGATTTCGGGATGACGAGTTCGCAGGCGGTTCCCGCCACCTACAGCAATTTTCGCGGGAGCACCGGCTATATTGGCGGAGGGCCCGGTCCGCCGGGAGGTGGAAATAACAACAACCTCGCGGTTGGCCCGCAATCCTCGGACGTGGCCCGAGACAACAGCTTCAATTCCAACGAACACGACCCGTCCTACGACGAACTATTACCCGGGCAGGACGAAAAGGAGCCCGCAAAAGTGAAGCTGCAAAGGTCACTGAACCGTGCGAAGGATAAGTTGATCAAAAACACGAGGAAGAGCAACAATAAGGACAATACCCACGAGCAGCAGGAGGGGAGTAATATGCAGCCGAACAGAAATAATACCCTCACGGTTACGAAAAACCTGTCCACCGGCCGTAGTCAACAGCACGGCCTAGGAGTTCCCGGCGGGGGTGGGGGTGGTGCGACTCGAGGGCTGTACGGGGGCGGCGCGGCGGGTCACTACGGAAATAAATCTGGCGCGCCACTGCACTTTTTGGCGGGCGGGACCATGAATATGAAGCAGGGTGCGGAAATCCAGCAACTGCAGCAGTACGTGCAGAAACTCGGGCAGAGGCTGACGTCTCTGGAGGTGAAAACGGACGAGAATCAGCGCAAGATGCTCTACATGCTGTCCGTGCTCTGCGAGCATGTGGGCGCGGAGGTGGACTTCACCCAAATGCCCGGAACCATGAAGAAAATGAACAACAAACTCCTCGCGGCACCGTCTGACGGAAACAAACGGTCCAGCGAAAACAAACCACGCTCGAGCGGTTTGAGGGTATTATAGCTGGATTTTATGGCAGCAGCATTTGTTTACATTCTTTTTCTTTGATGAGACTTTCGACCTCTACTAACAAATTCAATAGGGCTGTATTCTAGTATATCTTCAGCGGAGGCCGCGGGCTTTCACCGAGAAAAATTTCAAAAACCACACTTATCCAATCATGTTGATTGTACACCTACCCAATAGGACGGCGACTTCGACGAACCTTCAACGAGTCCTTCCGGCGGTGGTAAACCGACGCAGAGCCACAGCACACGGTCGATCCAGGTTCCCGCAGGATTGCTGCGCGAGTCTCTGAACCCCCGCACGCTCAACTCCCACGCGCCGAGCGTAATTCAGAGCTCGGACCGGCTATCCAGCTACCGCGGATTGGCCGCGACCTTTCGGACCGGTGGGGTGAAACAAGACCACACCAGCAGTAGCCTGGCCAGCAAGGGTGCCGGGGGCCGCCGGCAGTCGCACGCGAGCATTTTCACGGCAGCACCACCAAAACCTAGGAGGGGAAGCAACTCCAACGACACCGCCGGCGGGTTAGCGGTCGGGCCGCTAGTGAGTTTGCAACAGGCAGGTGGAGCAGGGGACGTCGTTGGAAAGACCACAACTTCGCCGAGTACTAGTGGTGGCGCTCAGGGAGAGCAAGGCAAAAAAGACGCTGGCGGCGGCGCTGGTGGAAACAATATGCTGAACATTGCGAGCCAGATGTTCGGGGTTCGGCGCTCGTCCAACAGTCAGCAGCCACCGGAAACTGGGATCTTCACCGCAAGACGGGGCTCGAACAACGGGAACGGTGGGATGATGTCCAGGAGGACTTCTAACGCTGGCGGGACTGCACCACAGCCTCCGCCTTTACCACCCCAGCCCCCGGACGGCGGGGAGGAGAGGAAATAGCTGGGGTGTGGTGCTCAAAAAAAGGCGGGTACAAACGGATCGTAAAAATTAAAATTGAAATTTCAAATCAGAACAAAAAAACCTAATATCGATAGACACGAGTGATAGTGAACAATGGATAACAGATACAGAGCGGGTAACAGGTATTTGACGAGTTACGTCCCAGAAGTGCATCAGCGTCAGGCCTTGCCATCGTCCATTATAGTCCCAAATTTAATAGTGATATAGTGATTTATTGTGCCGGAAAAGCAAATTTTGTTTCAACGACTAACTCACAAGAAGCTCGGTGGAAAATCTTCAAAATGGAAGAGCAAATTCATTGTCTACTTAGTACGCTGCAAAAGCGAACTTGGAAGTAGAAAGAAGAGAATCTCGAGACACAGAAGGGCTGCCTGTTACGGCATCATGGTTAACTATTATCCTATGTTATCAATCTACCAAATCATCATGTTTCAAACTAACGAAAAAATCACGTTTCAAGCTAACATCAAAAATGTACTATGTAGCGTGAAGTGCTCCCAGTCCTCCCAATGAAAGTAACTGACACTGTATAGAAAGAATAAACATATGCGAATAGACACAGGAGACGACACCTCTGAAAATAAACAGAGACTGTAAAATTGCACGTGCTAGTTTATAATCTTCTGTCACTTGCTCACGTCTACTCCATAGCTTGTTGCTTTGTTAGGTAGCGGCTTCTATTGGACCCGCTCGCCCTCGCGTCGCGCATGATAGGGCGAGATGAAGTATATGTTGTTCACTTTTTTTTTGAGCGCCTCTTTGGTAGTTTGTTTCATTTTTTCACAACCTGAGAGTGACGTGAGAGTTTTTTTGCCGCAGCGGCAATTTACAGCAGATGAAAGGTTCACGGTCCAGCTTTCGCAGGTTTCTGTTTTTTGGGTCTGGTTCGACACACATCAATCAAAAAACCAGCCTGCTGTCCGGTGAAATTTGCTTTTTTCTCAAAGAATCTGAATCCAGAGCTTTTGAAGATCTCCACAAGATGATCCTGTTGCTGTCGGTCTAAGTATTGCTCGTTCCTTCGGTCAACGACTCATCATACAACTTATTCCATCAAGAACTCTTTCTCTTTCTCATTCTCTGTCGATGCGCGATCATCAAAATCATGCTTAGCACGACAGCACGGCTGAAAATCTGTAGTTGACCACGCAACTACATTGATACGGCCTTGCTTGCGCGGCCCAGGCAGCACTACGCTTGGTTCTGTATCCATCAGTACTAGAGTAGATCATGCCTCCGCTAACGCTTCTGAACGACCGGGCCACAACGCCCAACGACAAAAAGCCGAAGTCGCCCAGCACCCGAACAAACCAGGTCACCTCGCCCTCCTCCGGCAGCAAACAACAGGTCAACCCGAACAACATTCGTGGCTCGGTGAAACTCTTCAAGAACATTGTGTCCCCCGAGGGAGTCCAGTCGCATGACAGGACGGTCGCGGGTAAATCTATTCCGGAGCTGTACTACGGAGGACCAACCGCCGGAGGTGATCACCATGGTGGTGCGCGGACTGCGGAGGGGTCCAAGGCCAAGTCTTTCCACGGTTCGAAAGCGATCTCTTCGGCGCCAAGGTCGAAAAAAACCTCGAAGGAGAGCGTGACCTTTTCCCGAAGCAGTAGTAAGAAGTTTTACAACCGAGGAGAACAGGTGCGATATGTCTACGCGCCAAGACCGCCAAAGCCGTGGGAACTGGTATGAGTATGGAAATATATTGCTTTTGGATTTTGCATGAGTTTCTATTTCTTTGGGATTCGCGGCATCGTATTAGCGCCATCAATCTTCAATTCAAATTCTGCGCAGGTGATATAATCTGGGTTCTTTCTTTAACTTTGGAAAAAAATCTTCATCAGATCGAACAGCGGCAGGCATCCAAGAAGAGCAGTCGGCACCACCATCACGGTTGGCACCATTTCCTCGCAAGACTGCACGTGGTCGAAGAGAGTGAGTCCGACTGGTCAGAAGACACAGAGACGAGGAAGCAGAAGCACAAAATGCCAACAAATCCACGAAAGAACGTCTGCTTCTGGTTCCTCATACCAACGGGAATTTTCGTCACCGGTATAGATTACTTCGTTAGAAGAAGATTTGGTTTGCCACGCTGACTAAAACTGCGATTTTTTTTTGGATGAGAAATTCAATCTTCGAGAATGAGAAATATTGCATGATTCTCCCTTGTTGAATGAGTGACACGCTACTTGCAACATGCATGGCCGCTTCCAATGAAGACGATATTTCATCGCGTCAAAATGAAAATCTCCACCAGGCGTGATTCTGATGATGGTGTACTTCGCCGCTATGGGCAATCTTCTTCCGCGCAAGGAATCCACCTGCACCACGATTGGGTACAAACCGGGGCACAAGTGCGAGGAGTGTCTGTTTGAGTTGTATCCACAGTAAACCTCCCGTACACGTACCAAAAATGCGGTTTCTGCATGACAAAACTTTCTTTCTATCCTAATCAGCATGACAAGGTGCATGCTCTTCCAAGGTGGTGAAATTTGTGATGCATTTTGTATATGTGCAGGAGAGGAAATTTGTGTTGCATAGTTTGCAGGTGGAAGGTCACGGGCAGGCGTATTTCCACCTGAAATTTGACGACGACGGGAAGCCGCACGACGAACCGTTTCGGGAATTGTGTCCGCCCACCACGAACTGCTGCCATTTTATCACGACCGAGATTGACGGGCAGGGCAGAGAGAAATTTTGCGATGAGGACCCCTGGTCGTGCACTTTCACGGTACTATTCATTTGTGAACCAAGTCCGATTCGTAGTTTAAAGTTTGATAGACCAACCTTGTGATGCATGATCATTCATTAACTAACACTATTTTATTCATCGATTAGTGCAGTAAAACTTCGGTTGCACCGCCAGCACTTTGATTGATGGATCGAAAAACAAAAACCTAGCTCTCCCACGGCAACCAAACCCCGACGCAAATCGAGTCCGGCAGCATGATTACGCAGTTCAATGTGATTCTCGCGTTCGGGTTGCTGTGCCTGCTGCTGTTTTTCCCAATCTCCCTCTACTACCGCACGGTCATGATGTATCGCAAGAAAAAAGTGTTACAGTTACACATTGTGGTAGTGTTGCAGACCAAGCAAGACAGACAAGCTCTGTCATGCCGGATATGCATAGGAGCCTCGTTTCATACGTGTTTTCCCGTAGGATTTCTGCATTACAAGTTTTCTCTCTCATACAGAGAAATTTGTGTTGCTGAATTGACTACAAATGTGTAACTGTAACACTTTTTTCGTGGGATATGATGCGAGAGTACCACGACCAACTGCAGTACTACATGGATGAGACGGAGAGAAACTTCGCCCAGCGGGACCGGGAAGTGCTGGAGTTGCAAGAGCTAGAGGAAGCGGAGAAATCGGAGAATTTTGCAAAGCGTTATGCATTGCAAGAATATCGTACTACGTATAAATTGCATGGCAAATTTTCTCAGAAAGAGAAACGAAATTTGTAATGCGGATTAATAAGCTTAAAATGAATTTGTAATGCATGTCTGCGATTGAAAATGGAATACGTACGAGTATGGTACTTCTGCAATGCATAAGCTTGGCGCTATCACCATGCAGATGGCGCAGGCCGCGGGAAACGCGTTATCCTGTGCAAAAGTATCGTACTCGTAGTAATCGCAGTCATGCATTACAAATCTCCATCACAAGGCAAAACAGCATGACAGATTCCATTTGTCGTGCTGAGCTAATTTGTCTTGCGATTACTACTAGTACGATACTTTTGCAGTTCATACGCGTCGTCCGCGAACAACACGGGGTCGAGTTTTCACGGCTCCAACGCCTCCTCCGCCGTGGGCGCCTACGGAGCCAGTCCGCGGAGCGGGGCCAGTCCGAGGAGCCAGGGCGGGAAGAGGAAAAAAGAGGTGCAGCAGTAGAGCACCAGGTCAGCAGCGAAAGAGATGATCAACACCATATCTGTCTTCTACACTAAGAAAGTCTACACTGGCCGTTTCTTTGTTCTTGCTCGGGTACTTGTTGTAATTCAGATTGAACTTCTAACAAATCTCGATGATAACATGAATATTTATTGCAGGATCCGAATGTTGCCATATCTCATTCTCAATGTATAATCTATCTTTGGGCTCGCTACACAGCATCATCGAACACCGAAAACATGTAGATATGGCAGTCCTCATACCTTTCCGTAAACGGTACCAGTAAGAAAATCGGACGAAAAAAATGGAGTCACCATTACTTTACCGTCTTCGGGATATCATGCTAATTAATGATGAAGCGTGTCTAAGTTGTTCTTGTATGATACGTCGTAATACAATAGCACAAATCGAAAAATGGAAATTCACGGAATAATCCTTGTCCACCTGCAGGTGATTACCTTGTACATTTTTGAAATCTCCAGTTGCAAATGTAGGTGTACATCATCATGGACAAAGATAAAACGATGCCAGCATATGGCCTGCGGTTTGTTATTGTTTTCACGCGGCCTCACAGTGTGGAGTCGTCCTGGCAACGGCATTCCTTCTCCACGTCTTCATGGTCGCGGAAAGTCGTTCATCTTCTGTCGGTCGTGCAAGAACTGAACTGTCGTAAAACCGTTGCTTTTTTTGGATCATCGTCATTGATGATGTGATCGCGCTTGCAATTCTTGCGGTCAACAGCAGAAGATCTCCACATTTATACGAAGGTTTACTTCTTACTTGTTTTCATGCACGACCGATAATTCAACCTTTTATCTGCTCAACCTTTATTCCTGAAAAATGTAGCGGGGCCGGCCGCGATGGTGGAAGATGAGAGGGCAGCACAACCGCGCCGGTCTTACGATCGTGCTGCTCTTGCGGTAAGAGCTCTTCCAGCGAAGACCCGTCGATCTCCATTTGTGTGGCGCACCTCTGCAGGAGCCTTTGAGTGTTGAGACAAAAGGTAAAAAACTCGGGCGGCAGGGGCTCCTGCCACGACAGCGCGCCGCGGGAGTGTGTTGGACAAGCAGAAGTTTCTGCGCAAGTACAAAAAAGTCATGGGCGCCTTAATTCGGCGGAAAGGCGTGGACTATTTGGTCCTTTCGCTTTTCGTGATCTACCTCGCCGGCATCACCGCACGAAAATTTTACCAACTGGTTTTTGATGAAGCAAACATGCCGGCCGATTGGGTATGAGTCTACTTATGCTGACCACTAATTAGGCAGCATTCTGTTGCGCTGTAGCACTTCTTGTTTTGCGTAGACGAAGACGGACACCTCCTCCACCTAATTCCTGGCGAGCATGATGATGATGTTATGATGATGATGATGATGATGAATATGGTTTGTCGTATGTTAGAAATCCAAAAAACCTATTTCTCCCGTTCAGGCGACGAACTTCATGCGGCGGTATGCGTTTCAGGGAATCGCGGGCATTTTCGTTGTGATCGGGATCTGCATCATTCTCGATGTCATGGGTTACCTCACCGGCGAGACCCCCTGGGAAGGCATGCAAGAATACACGCTCGGCCTGATGGCAATAAGTGTCGTCTTTTCACTCTACATGTGGAGGGAGCAGAGCGTGGACGCGGCGTTTTGTGTCGCGTAAGATTTTTGTTCTTGTTTCTTGATATTTGCCCGGAGTTCTTGTATGTACTTGAGGCCGGCGTACTAGGACTAGGATTTTGTTGTGCCGCAAAATCAATATATAACAGGATTCGTTTCATATTGATATTCACTCCCGCAAAATAACAGCATGCTGATTTTCCTCGTCGGCGTCGTCTTCGGTTTTTTGAAGATTTTCTTGCACGCGCTGTTATGAACTGCAAAAGTATCGTACTAGTAGCAATTGCAATACAAATTAGCTCAGCGTGACAAATGGAATTTGTCATGCTGTTTTGCCTTGGGATGGAGATTTGTAATGCATAACTGCGATTACTACGAGTGCGATACTTTTGCACAGGATAGCTGTCCCTCTACAACGATAGCTGGAACATCGGGCTGATGCTGCTTCTCGCCTACGTCTCCCTCATCGCGTTCTACTCCATACAGTACCAGCGCCGCCGACGGCAGAACGAGGCCAAGGGGGAAGCGATCAAGGACAAACTTTACGACGACATGCTTCGGTCTTTTGCGTATACGGTCCGGTATAGCAACACGCTGTACTACTGGGGCATGGTGTACTGGGTGTTCCAAATTGAGGAATACCTAGAAATACATTTAGTCGGCTGGGCCGCGCTGCTCTTCTACTACGTGGTTCTAGTCCACGTCGTCATGGGGTGCTGCAGAGAATTCCGAGAAAATGACTTTTAGATAGAGCTAGCATGACGGGCAGTTGTTGTAGTACTGCGACGAAGATGAACAAGATCCAAAGCTGACGCTTGCGTTCGCTCTCATTGGCTCCATTCCTCTACTGCACTGCGTGAACCAGAGGAGGAAATCGAGATCATACCTAGCGACCACACGACTAATGTTCTCCTTGGTGCTGGGCTCGTATTTTTGTAGTTTCGCACAGGATGATCAAAAACAAGATCATTCTACCGCGCGTTTCCATTACGTAACTGCAAAAGAATCGGGTGAGGGTATGGTAACTCGTTGAGAATCGTCTTCGTGAGCAGCCATTTTCATCGTGAATCTCTGTCCACTAATGCTAGGTTTGTGCTCATCCTCATGCTCTACTTTCGTTTCACGCTGCTGGCTAATGAAACACAAAAACCAAAGCACAAAATCAATGCAAATGCTGCAGCGACAAAAGTGGTCGATCTGCGAAAATCAAGCTGTAAGATAGTGTTGCGGCCGTCAAAAAAACTATTATGTGAACGGTCCGGAGGTGTATCTACGTCGAGACGATTAATAGAAAACCAGCCAACGACATCAAAAATATTATCCTTCTCTGTGGAGCATCAAGGAACAGCTCCTCCATCATGTTGGAAGCACTCGGGTTCACCCTGCAGATTTGCGGTCGGATCGTGGGTGGCTTGCTGTATTTTGTTTTCACTCACGTCATCCTGCGGTTCATCCAGAAAGCGACGTGGTCGCGAAAGCCGTACGAATCTCTGTACACGAACGCGCAGAGCGAGAACGACCGGAGATGCATTGCGGACGCGCCCAGACCGAAGGCGATACTGGACAAGAAGGAGGACCACAACGAGACGAGTTTGAAGGTGGCCATGAGCTGCAACAAATGTGGCACTACTGGTGCCAACAACCTCGAGAAGTTGAAAGCGTGTTCCAGATGCAAGATCGTACACTACTGTTCCGAAGCTTGTCAACGTGCAGACTGGAAGAAGCACAAGCTAAACTGCAAGCCCGGCGGTGCTGCGGTAAGTTGTACAACATCAATAGCGTCAACAAGAAGCGTTACAACAACATCCTACGACGGCGTGCTTGCGTGGTTCGAGGACGAAAACCTGAACAGTGTTCCGACCAGCATAAGCGATGCGGGGCGGCGGGTCAAGGAGATTTTGACGAAATGGCGACAATGTAAGGGGCATGTCGCCGCACGGGTGACTTTGTCCTTGGCGATCTTCAACTTTCTACACTACATGGATTATTTCCCGTTTGTTGAAGATCCTCAGAGCAGCCGCGAGGGTGACTTCAAAGAACTGGCAGATGTTGACAATCTCAAGTCCAGCATCCCGTGGGAGGACATCACGGAGGAGTTGATTGGTTTCATCGTCGACTGCGGGCGAGCCCCCGATACGTTCTTTGCACAGGATGAGTCCCTGCTGAAGCTGTGGATCGAAGCGAGCGCCGCCCTGGTGCTGCTGATGAGCAACGCGGACTGGACCTTCCTGGACTATTTGCCGAACGACGCGGGCGACGGGTTTTCGAGGATCCTGGGGTGTCTGGATCTCACCTTCAACACGGTGGCGTGGTGGGTGGCGCGGAATTTCGGAAAGGATCATGTGGAAATTGTAACTGAAACTGAGAGTAGTGGAAACAAGAAGAAGAAGTTACTGACCATGGAGGAGAAACTTCTCGTTTGGACCCTCGTGGACTCCCTGACCAAAATCAACGCACGCTATTTTTCCCGAATTCGGGTCGTCGCCAACTCGCCGCTGTCTTTCTGCATCATGTTGCTGCTTATGCTAATTGCAAAAGTATGCTAACCGCGCTTGTACCACCAGTTGCAGTACAGCATGACGGGAGTGGTTTATGTAGCCCATTCAGGATCAAAAACAGAATTTCATTTTTCTTTCTGGAAATTTGTATATGCATATGCTATTTCATCTACTTCTGCTTCCTCTAGACCGTACTTTTGCAATGCATACTCCCGATTCGCGAGTTGCTCAAGCTCGTGGGCGCGGACCACGCGGAGGACTTGCCGAAACTGCTGCTGGACTTCGTCCTCGCGATCCGCCGGAAGAAGCCGCGATTCAACGTTCGCGATTTCTGGGGACTGCAGATTGTCCTGCGCAGCATGGGCGACCTGCTCTGGAACTACCAAGGGCGGGAGCAGCAGGAGCTCTGGCTGCCGGCGAGGGGCGGAACTGCGGGGAACAAGAAACTGAGTCTGCGGGAAGCGCGGAACATCTTTCGGAAGTGCTTTGACATCGTGCAGAAGTTCGTGCAATCCGCCAGCTGCGACGGCGCTCCTGAAAGTCAAAACCAATATCTTCACAGCTTTTTGCGCATGGAATTTCACGATCTCTGGAGCGACGCCTGTTTTCTGTTCGCCGTTCCCAAGGCCGCAGAGGATCTTGGAATCCGGGTGAAGTCGCCGAACACCTGCGCGATTTGCTTCGAGGAGGGCGAGGTGAAGGAGGAGGATGTGGGAAAAATCTACATGTGCGGCCACTGGCTCCACCTGGAGTGCCGAGAGCAGATGGTCGCGCACGCGAACCGCAATCCGACGCTTCCCTGGGACTTGAAGACCCCGCTCCCGCCGCACTGTCAGTTCAAGTGCGACCCCACCGCCCGCGCGGCCTGGGACCTGAATGGCTCCGTCGGAAGTCGGAAGATGGTGGCCATGCTCGACTCCATGTCGGGCGTGATCAAGCCGGTGGACCTCTACGAGGCGCAGCGGTATACTCCGCCAAGCTGAGAAGGTGAACAACAGGTGATACAACAAGACAGAGTTTCAAGTCAGTAGTGTCTAAATCTGAAACAACAACGCAAAAAACTTGATGCGACGCCTACTCTGTATGTTATAATTTTAATTTACCCTCGATCATCATCATCTTCATCATCAAGCAGAGCACGAGCAAATTCGAGACTCGAAACGACTATTGATGCCGCTCTTCATTTCTATGTATTTACTGTGTTGATAAATCAATGAAGATGTTGGACTTTGAACACACCTGCCACACTGAGTGGCCAAAGCTTCTACCTTCGAGAGGTCTCTAACACGTTCAAGCACTTCAATCTCTCAGCAGACAGGGCGAAAGCCTCTGGCTGCGTTGCATCCTGTGAAGATTCATCAATCAAGGTTCATCATAGACATCATTCCACACATCACAGGCTCTGAGACTCCAGATCTCTAGGCATTCTGGGACCTACTGCCCGCTCTGTATGGGTGCGATTTTATCAGGGACGGAGGTCCCTGGTAAAGTTTTTATCTAGGTCGGAGCTCCTTGGCAAAGTTTTGATCTAGGACGACGGTCCTTGATAAAGTCATCATCCAGGATTTGGCTAGGATCTGGACCATTCTGAGATCGGTCAAATCGGTACCGTGGGAGCCTGCGTAGGGATTTCATCTGGGACCCGGGTCCCTGGTAAAGATTTTACCAGGGTCGCCGGTCCTTGATAAAATCCGAACCAAGAGAGCCCGACTTGCTCAAATTCTTCATCATTTGCATTTGGAGAGCAGGCATTTCGGGATCTCATAGAAGCTTCAGTCTTGCGTGGAGGTAGGGTTTAGATCACATGACCAACAGAAGAATAGGAGTCGACTTCTTTATATTTTTTACGATCAAGAAATTGCAGCATGACTGAGTTAAGTGGGTCCGTCCTAGCATGGACTGACAACGAACTAAATGTATCATTCTAACTGGTACAACAAGCATGTTGCAATCATGGTCATGGTCATGCGATAGCCATATACGTCGAAGCCTTGTTGGTTATGTACAGTCTGATCTTGATCTATCATCATGAGAAGCCAACGGAAACGCCGTTTCCGTAACGGTAAAGCAACGCAAAGCTTCATCAGAGTTCACAGGTTTGATGACCCCGCTTCCTTTGCGCGGGTTTTTGTTCAAAAAACGCAATAACAAAGTGTGAGAGGAGATCATACGACGTTACCAATATTACCAGTCGTGGGAGGCGACGTCATTGAAGACGCTCTATTAATAAAGTCTTTTGCAGCAACATTTTTCCAGTAGCTCTACCCGCTTCGCGTCTGCGCTGGTCCTGGTTCTAATAGCAGCTCAAGATTAATAACTGTGGCCGATCCTGTTCATCAAAAAGCAAAATGGCTGTCGGTGTTTCAGATTCCGCAACCGCGCAAGCACAAGAACTCGAGCCGCACGCATGCGATTGTTGTGGAACACGGGAAACAGAGGGGTCCGCTAGTGTGCAGTTGAGGGCGTGCACCGGCTGCAAGCGCGTGTACTATTGTTCGCGTGAATGCCAAAAACGAGAGTGGAAAAGTCACAAACTCGACTGCAAAAGCAAACGACGTGAAACACGAGGACCGCAGGAGACGACGGCATCTACGAACCCTGCGTCATCAACATCCGCTGCGACGCCCGGGGAGGACGCATTGGAAGCAGCGAATGCGGGTAGCGGGGACGAGGGCCGCCGTGCTGACGGCGCTGACGAAGAAGTGGACGCGTTGGAGCAGTTCTGGCGGTGGTTTGAACGTCAAGAACTGCACCAGATCCCCGCCACGCGTGCCGATGCTGAGATGCGATTCGACCTGCTGAAGCTGAAGTGGGAGCGGACGGATGCTGCCTCCGAGCCGGATGTCCGCGTGTGCGTGTCTGTTCTCCTGCTCAAATTTCTCTCCTACACGAAGTACTACCCACCTGCTGCGGCCTCAACTCCTGGCGCAGCAGGCACACCAGTGGACGAGGGAAACTGCTCTCGCGGGCTGCAGCAGCATTTCGCAACGATGACCGACGAGCTCCAGCAATTCATCAAGAAATACAGATTAGTGGCCGACCTCGCCTTTCGCTCCAGCCTCCGCGACGATTTTCGAACCGATAACCAAAATCCTTTTCGAAAGAATAAGCACCTGCTGCGCTTGTGGCTGGACGTGTGCCATGTTACTCTCCTTCTCATGAACAACACCGATCAGCTCACGTTTTGTGCGGAAGAAGGAGGATTCCCGCAGTATGCACTGCAAATATGTCAAGGTCTGGCAGATTGCATTTGCAACTTTACGTGCTGAATCTGAATCATGCAAAAATCTGTGTTGCATGAGTGCCAGAAGCTGCCCACTTTCGAGCAAGATGAAGGAGATTTTCTCATGTAGGGTAGGCATGATATTTAATATGTCATTCAACTCCCGCATTCCAGACGAGACGAGACCTCATGGGCCATGAAAAGCCTGCATGACAAAACTTGCACTCATCTTCCATTCCCATTCATATTTGCGATGCATACGCTGTCTTTTTTGACCATGTTCACCGACCTTGACCAGGCCGATGCGCCGTTCGAGGTGGTCGCCAAGTCATGGTGCGGCGTCGAACTCTTTGGGTTTGTAAGCGAGCAAGACGCTGCGGCTGCGGCGAAGCACAAGACCGAAGAGGACAAGGTTGCGCGCATTGCCATCATCGTCAGTGCGATCGAATCGATCATCCACTTTGAGCGCAAGTTCTTCTCGCGGATGCGACAGGAGGTTTCTGGACCGCACGCACTTCCCACACAATGGACGCTGTATCCCCTGCGAAAAATGATGAAGGCGATCGACATTTACTGTGCCGAGGACCTGCCGAAGGTGCTGCGATCCTTGGTGCAGCACATGCGGCAGCGCGGTCGTCCCGATCTGCGAGAGTTGTGGGCACTGGTCCGGTTCACGGGCCTGATGACGATGTTGTGCCATAATTTCAGTGGCAACGACATTCAGGCACAAATGCTGCCGCGGCGGTGTGGGGAGAAGGAGTTTACAATCGTCGAGACGAAGCCGATCATGCGCGAGTGCTTCCACGTGCTGAAAGGCTTTGTGGATAGTACAACGACCTGCAGCACTTTCCTCCGCACGGGTCTGTACGAGTTTTGGGACAACTGCATGCTCCTCTTCGGAAACCCGGACGCCACGGAGCTGGTGAACGTCACGCTGCGGCGCCCCGGGTCTTGCACCATTTGCTTGGAGGACGAGGACGATCCCCCGGAGTGGAACATCGGAAAGATTTACCGCTGCGGTCACTGGCTGCACCTCGACTGCCGCAAAGACTTGATGGAGCGCGCGCTCGCGGCACAAAATAAAGGTGCCCTGCCGTGGGGAATCACGCGGCAACTGGGCATCCCGCACGACGCGCCGGTCAGGAACAACAAACCGCCCATCGACCCAGGCTACTGCCAGTACAAGTGCAAATTCATCCCGCCCTGGGAAGCCCCCGGCAGCGTGGGATACAGCACTCATCTTGGTTTGTTCGACCCCGATACGGGCTACATATCCCTTCCCGACCATGCGGGGAAGCCGTATAACGCTGCGTGATTGAGTATGTTGGTATTTTACCGTGATTTCTACGAGTTCGAAAATTGGTAGAGCACTGACAAGAAGAAGATGACACCGTACTACCTTCTGTGCACTCTCATGGGTGAAGTCAAAGAGGAAAAAGACGTAAACGAAACAGATGAAGAACACAACACGAAGTAGAACACGCGGCATTCGCTCGCCTCGGCCAGCTTTTGATCATCTGAAGCGTGTTCAAGCTGAAAAGCAAAGAGAACGCTGGGCGGATTCTTGCAGCAGTTCTTGCAACCGACAATCTTGTTGTTCTGCGGGTGTGCTTGTACTTCTAAAGTAGGTTCTTGCGGCAGCAGCGTTCTTCATCATTCATGCTACTACCAGGCAATGCTTGTAATTGGCGAAGATCGTCCTTCTGCACTGCTGCAGCACGTTTGCTATTGCTTCGTGACGACGTGTGCACTCTTCAGGTACGACATACAGATCAACAAGTGTGTATCTAAGTACGACTACATTCATCTTTGGTTAGCGTGCGTAGATCAGAGAACAACTTCTACAACAGCTATTAATTTATAAAATTTCTATTTCGCGGGCCGAGACCAACGCTGTTGTCGGCTCTGTGGTGTAATGGCAGCTCCCGCGCCTCACTCGTCTTGAAAGAATTCATCTTTCTTTCATGTTGGTAGATGAATTGTACCACCTTTCTTCGGTAGAATCTTTCAACGTTCGCGTTTCACGTTTTAGTCACGAACCACCACAAGGACAAAGTTGAGAATCAGAATACGAAAAACAACAACAGTATAGAAAAATTGCAATACCCATAGAGAAACAGATATGAATCCCTGGTTTTTTTTCCGCGCGTTTTTCCAGCAGCACGAGAAGCAGATTCAGCACGGCTTGAAGGATTTCTTGCTCAACAGCCCAGCCTATCAAATGCAAATATGTCTGGGTCTGGATCTTGTCATGCTGTTTTTGGTTTCTAAAAAAGTTTGTATTGCATGACCAGCAAGAGGGGTCCAGTGCGTGCTACGCAGACAGGGCATTTTTTTATCATGTGGAAGGCGCATCAGGAAGCCCTCTAAAAGTCTCTGATGCTAGGTCATGCTTTACAGGCTTTACGGGTCATGGAAAATCAAAATCTGCATGACAAGTCTTACATCCTTCCAGACCCACACATGTTTGCAGTTGATACAGCCTTCCGCACTTTCGCTGTGCGTACCTCCCAGTGGGCCACCGAGGCGCCGAAGGCCTTCTCCCAGTTCGCAGAAGGATTTGCTACAGGGGCTTCTCAGCGACAAAATACTACCTCGACTGCCAACAAACCAGCACTGCAAGATATTAAGGACAAAAAAGGTTATTTTTCGAACAGCACGAAAAGAACGTCAACATCTTTTTCTTCAACGAACGCAGCAACTCGTGGTACCTCAACTAGCTACTACCACGGACTGGCCGAAAAGCTGCAGGCCGCTGCTAAACCTTTTGTGCAGAAATTTTCCAAGGACCTGTCCCGCGTAGCAACAAGACGCGTCATCAGTGCGGTGCTAAGAAAACTTCCCTTCAAGTAAAGCTTTGTTGACTCGATACCTACTTTCCGCTCCGCACGATCTCCGACTTCATCTGTACAGAACAAAAATCTTCACGGACGACGAATCAGAGTTCGCCTCGGCCCCGAAAGGTTCCCACGTGCCCTTCCAGCTTTCTAATTTCGGTCACGAGGACGAACAACTAACTTACAACAACGACGAAATGAAGCACTCTCATCTCGCCCGCGAGGGGCACGACCCTACTGCGGACCACGGCGCACAGGGGCAAGACCACAACGGGGACGATGCACAAAGGCCGCACAGTCCGCGCGAGGAGACGAACACAGTTTGGGATGTGGTGGAAATAAAGTACAACAGCGACAACTACACGCCAGATGATGCACTGTCGCCACAACTACTACGCGGAGCGGGCACCCGTAGTTGTTCAAAATCGAAACGCGTGGAGGAGCCCCATAGTACCGTCAGCGATGATGAGTTTGACTTTGAGTACGACTACGATTACGAAAGGAAGAGTGAACGCCTGTGGGAAGCGAGCGTTCTTCTATTTCCCCCGTCGTCGTTGGACGATAATTTTCCTTTTCCCATACGCAAGAAAAAAAGTGTGTAAGTGTAAGTCTGTGATGCAGAAAATGCAACACAGTTACACTTGTCATGCTGGACGTGCGTCATAGCCATGCTTCATACGTGTTTGCACGTACTAGCTGCGCATGACAGGTTTTCTCTGTATATGCAAAGCGAATTTGATGTAATGCTACTCGTCCCACACAGTTACACTTACACTTACACACTTTATTTTTTCTTGGTGGATATCCCATCAGTAAAGATAAATTGAAGATGAGCGAGCCGCGACAGGACGAATGCCAAGCTGTTTTACCGCACTTTGACTTGGTCTTCTCCAGCGTTATTTGCGAAGAATTCACTCCATTTCCAGCGGGAACTAGGACTACGGATGAAGGGCTCTGCAGAGAGGATAACTTCCTGGTATCCTCCGGGGAGGTGGGTCACCAAACGGATGAAGACGAGTTATCCCACTTGAACAATATGTGCGGTGGTTGTACTGCTTTTGCTTGTGGACAACCTTTCACGCCAGTCTCCCGCTCGTTTGCGACCACGGTGATTCCACCTCTCCTCGAAAACGACCTCTGCTTTTTTGCTGAAGAGACCACGCCGGTGGCGAAGCCGCGCCGTCAACAGATATTTTTGCCGACACTGGTTCCAGAAAAGAAGAAGTAGCACGCTTGGTGAGATGATGTTGTTGGGAGGTGCTAGTTTCGATCAGGGTGCTGGGGACAACCACTGGAAGAATGCCTCGTCAGATGTTGTGCCGAATTCTTCCACCACTTCATATGTGTGTTTGTATGTCTACTAATTTCACCGGGAGGACCGAGTTTAGGAATAGCTGTAGCTTCATCCGATGATCATTGGTGTTTTAAATCTTCAACCTAAACAGACAAATCCCTAGCAGCTCGTAGCAGGAACAAAGCAGTAACAATCCTAACCTCGCCTTTGCGACGAGGAGAAAAAAGTTGAAATTTGCGATGCCTGCTTCACCCGAGAACCTTGAGTAAGAATATGGGCGGCTCCGATGATGCAGACCAGTGAAGCAGAGGTGGCTTAGAAGAAGATCCTATGACTGAAGTAGAAGGTGTTCATCACTGCTACTACTTTATTTTTTGCAGGCACGACCACGACACACAGATGAAAATGAAAAATGATCCAACTTCGCAACAAAAAACCTGCTTGCGTGATCACGAGAAAGCCTCTTCACGATCATGTGCGCAAGCAAGTCCCACGGACTCTAACTGCGCGGCAAAAGTTATGTTTAGGTGCTCGCGAAAAGAACAAGGAACAGGATCCCAGAGGATGAAAAAGGAAACACCGTCACGCGCACTACGCAGGTGTAGACGAAGGATCAAAATCAGTTCAGTTTCGCGACGTTCTTTGGATTCAAAAAAGTTGAAGTTCTTGAGTGCCATCGATTCGATCTTCCGATCCGCTCTGCAGTGTGTTGCCATGCAGCTGCTAGTAGTCAATGCGGCAACTCCAGACAAAAAGAAGATCAAGATAGCAGAGTTCTTTGGGGAACTTTCGGAAAGCAATTGTCTTCAGCAGTGTTTTATTTTACAACAGGGACTAGCGACAGGAGCCGTGTAAGAAGTATCGTCGTCAGGAAAATTATAAACGTCCCTAGAACGATGAATAGGATTGATGTTATCCTGATGACTGCCAAGCCTTCTCATAGGTAAGAACATAGAAAATGCCGCGCGGTGGGCGAAAAGCGGGCAACAAGAGCGGAGGCGCGGAGCCGCGATCTTTCTTCTACCAGTTTTCGAACCTGTATCGTGCGGCGCTGGAGAATTTACAGGACACGACCTCCGACCACGACGTGAAGCAGAATAAAACCGCAATCCCGTCAATAGCGCCAGTCCGTCAAATTCCCGACCAGTTCCGATCTATCGACACATACGCGGACATTTTCTCCGGCCTAGTTGGCGCTGAGTGTCACGCGTTCGTGAAGGAGCAGTGGCGAATACATCTGGCCAGTGCTGACAGTGGAGGGAAATACTATAAAGGGTCGTCGTCGTCGGCATCTTCAAGCACGCGGGGATGGTTCAATTCGTCAGCTAGCAATAGCCGCAGCAGCTCTTCCTCTTCTCTCTCGAATATCTACCCGGTGGAAGTGACCGATGCGAGTTCACGAACGTCCGGAGTCCAGCATAACTTGCTCACGGTTTGCTTCTCGAATAATCCCTCGACCGAGCCGGTGCGCAGTTTTCAGCGCCACTGCATCGTCGCCGTGCGGGTACAAGGGTCGAGGCATTGGCACCCCTTTGTCATCGCCACCAGTAACGCAAATGAGCTCGCCTTCAACAGTAGTTCAGGGGGCTCGAGCACGAGCTCGTCATCTGCATCATCACATCGGGACAACTTGCTGTGGACCGGTGGTCGAGGTGGTGGGACTAGTACACCTCTGACTTTGCAGCTTTTCACAACGCAGACGGATGTTATTGTTGGAATGGAGCATGATGCGCCGGATATTATTTCGTCGTCCAAAGCCAGAAGCAAATTATCAGCGACAAAGAACTACTATTTTTACAGTGGCAGTACTAACGCGGGATCAAATAAAGCGTCCTTCTTCCAGTCGGCTTTTGGGTTCGAGGAGTTCAATCCAAATCACCACCGTCCCCCGGCCGGGCAACGGCGCACCGCCGAGCAAAAAGAGCAGGACGCGAAAAAGTTGTTCTTTAAGAAGAAGCAGCACTATAGGTCTGTGTCGCAGTTAGAGCTCCGCATTGTCGCGGACTGCTGCCTCTACACTCGGATGTACGAAGCGGCAAATTTAATCGCGCGGGTGAAGTTGCCGACCAGTGGGGGCAACGGGGAGAGTGACCGGCTTTCTTTCTGGGCACAACTGTTGGGATCCGCGTCCTCGCAGCATATGGTTTTTGACAGTAGCTCCGAGGAAGACGAGGATGATGGAGAGCAAACGGTTAGCTGCTTACCACTTGATCGACCACTAGCAACAGGAAACGCCGCTCACCCCGACCCAAAGAAGCAGCCAGAGGCGCGCTGCGGCGGAAACGCAGCCGGAGGCACTGACTCATGTGGCACTTCCACCCCTGCGACAGGAGAGAAAATGCAGATCATCGAGATGCAAACAGCCGGGCTATTGAAACTGAATCCTGCGCAGCAAACCGCGCTTCGTCTGAGCCACACAAACCCTCTGGTTTGCATCCAGGGTCCCCCGGGAACGGGAAAAACAAGGACGATTGCGCAGATTGCGCAATCGCTTTTGGCGACAGGAATAGAAACATTCGCTGGAGGAGCAGCTGCTGTAGAAAATATTCACAAAACCTGCTTGCTCATTTGCGCCGCTTCTTCCAACAAAGCCGTGTGCAACATGTTGGAGCGCTTCGTCGCAGAGGAAGAGAAAACGTCGAAGCGAGCCAATCTGCACCACAAGAAGAAAATTGCTTACATCGGGGTAGACGAGAAGATCCCGGACCACGCACGGCCGTACTTCGTACACACGCGGGTGGAATATTGCACGACGCAGGAGGATTTTGAAAAGTTACGACAAGACGCACCGAACTGGTGTTCGCAATTTTCCGATTATTCGGACTTTCTTGCCGCGAAGAGTAGAGCGCAGCATGCGAGATTTGGCCCTGTGTTGCGCACGGACGAATCGTTGGAGACGGAACTGTTGAAGAGCGCTGACATACTGTTTTCCACGCTCGCCTGTCTGGGACGCCCACGCATGGTCAATTTGCTCAAGCCGGTAAATTCATCTGCAAGAACGAAAGTTATACGAGGGAACAAAAGCTGTTCAAGCATTGTAACTGTGGCGCTCAGAAGAAAGATCTTTCAGAATGGATTTTCATACGGAGCAGATGCTGCAGCACGTAGCTACGCGGACGATTATGGCGAGGAGTCGCCGCTCTCCAGCGGTGCGGAGGAGGAGGGCGATGTTGTGGCTGGGGTCGAGGTTGCTGACCTTCATCGTAACTCGGCACCGACGATGATGCGAGACAACGAGGAGTCATATGCGGCTGGCAGCGAAGATTCATCTTGCTCGAGCATTGCAGACGATGACGCTGACGTTGAGGGGCTGGCCGACTGTATTTCGGACGACGACCTACGGATGTCGCTGCAGCGGAAGTTTCCTGAGGTGGTTGCAATGAATAAAAAATCCTCTGCAAGCAAGGTGGATGTAAATAAAATAGCCTCGTCAGCAGGATCGAAAAACAGACAGAAGGAGCAGTCTGCTAGCTCTAGCTGCACCGCGACCCCGACATCAAATCTGCAAGGAGCATCGGAACAACAACTACAACCGCAGAGGCAAGAGCGACAAGCGCAAGAACCAGAAGGAAGAACGCGCCCAAATAACACTAGCAGTAGCACGACCCAACATCTTCCTCGCCAGCTCTTCATCATCGTCGATGAGGCCGCGCAAGCGGTCGAAGCGGAGACGATGATTTGTCTGGGGCTGCAGCCAGACAGGCTGATTTTGGTGGGCGATCCCCAGCAGCTGTCCGCCACCGTGTTGTACTCGGAGCAATGTAGAAAAGCCGGGTATACAAGAAGCTTGCTGGAGCGACTGATGAAAAACGAGGCGGAGCAGAACGGCGTGAAAACACTCAAAAGCTGCAATAAGCTTCCTGGAAACAAGCTCAACGCATCCTACGCGACCGCCCCGGTGCAGTTGTTGGACACGCAATACCGGATGCACCCCGAGATCTGCAGATTCGTCAATCAGCGGTTTTACGGAGGAAAGTTGAAGACCTGCCACGAAGTTGGCGGGAAAGATTCACACCAGCAGCTCCCATCCTGCTTGCGATCAGATTCAGATCGGTTGTCGAATATTACGCCACGACTTGGAGAAGGAGACTTTTTTCGACTATCGAACCTCGCCGCGTTGCTCCAAAGTCGGCCATACTTGATTGTGGACCACGGGTTTCTCGAGGACCGGTCGCGATTCAGTATCAGAAACGAAAAGGAGGGGGATCTGCTGCTGAAGGTGCACAGAATTCTAACAGGTTGTGACTTGTCTTCGTCGTTAGTATCTGGGAAAAATTATGTCGATGACGAGGACGTGAAGATCATCACTTTCTACAACGGACAAAAGGACTACTTGTCCCGCTCCCTTCCCAACTATGGCCGCAACATTGTGCACACGGTGGACTCATTCCAGGGTAGCGAAGCGCCGGTCATCTTACTCTCAATGGTCCGCTCCTCGAGCCAGCACGGGTTTCTGTCGGAGTTCCGTCGATTGAATGTCGCGCTTTCCCGCGCACAGCACGCGCTGGTGGTCTTCGCAAATGTGGAGGGCTTGCTGCAGAAGAAGGCAAACTCGTCTTCGCCAGATCAAGAACAGAACGAGGTGACGGCTTTTCTGGAAGATGCCCGGGCGAGGGGCTGCGTAATTTCTGCTGCGGATTTTGAGAAAGAAGTGTTTCAACAAAACAGGAGCGCAAAGATGAAGCCGGCTGCGGCGCCATCGGGTGTTTCTGTGGTTGATGATGAGCAAGTGCCTGGCACCACCTCAACAAAACGGTTGACTGAGAAAGAAATCAAGCCCGCTCTGAGGAAGCAGCTTGTGATATCGAACGCTGATCAGAAGAGAAACCGGAGCCAGGCGCAAGTCTCAAGTCCTGCGGATCGGAATGCGGCTCGTGAAATAAGTACGAAGAAGAAGAAAAGAAAAGTTCTTGTGAAGTCGAAAGCAAGACGGTAGTAGCTGGTAAGTAGTTCAAATGCCATTCATTCCGCTACAGTGTCAGAGGAAGAGGATAGCTTCTACTTATGTAAAGAAGTAAAAGGAAAAGCACGCAAATTGAAATGCTAAAAAGCGACATCGATCCCCAAGACCTCCGCAAGTGATGCTTTCATTTGCAAGAACAAGTGCAAGCGATTGTGATTGTTCCCGCCGGTGGACAAAAACCCGGAGAACAATGCTCGCGCGAGCACCCCCACGGCCATTATCCCAAGACCGTCAGACCATGGCGCGGAGCGGGTCGCGCGGCTCATCCGGCCGACGTTTTGGCATTGCGCCCACGGCCTCCAGATATGGCCGGCGATGATTGCCCTCGCGCTATGTGGTGAGTCGGCGCCGGCGCCGCACAGGTTGCGGCGGTTTGGCGGCACGGGTGGCGCTTGGGAGAGCGCAACCACGGCCGATCTATTCGGGAACGCCTTCGGGCCCGGCTTCGGTGTATGCAGTAGCGCCCTGCTGAAGATCCCGGAGGAGCCTCGCAAAGCTGGGGGCCAACCGGGCGCGCCTCGCTCTCCGTCGGCCGTCGGTGCGCGCGCCCTTTTTGGCCTGCGGCCCGCTGCGCGCCGTGGGCTTTGTGCCCGCCGGCGGAGCAAGGGAGTGGGGAGAAGGCCGTGGCGCGCCATGCTTGCCGGCTTTGACGCGGGGGGCCGGTGTTTTGCACGTGCCCGGTGCCAAGTAGACGGGCCGCCAGGGGCGGCTGGGCGATGGGCCGGGCGAAAAGCGGGGCCAGACGACGGCAAAGCGGGCCCGCGGGCCGCAAGCTTTCGCGCCTTTCGGTTCGCGCTTTACTTTTGGCCGGGGAGCCATCGATGGCGCCTGCCTATAAAATTCTTCGAGGGCTGCGGCCCAGAACCTAGTCGAGGGCTTGGCATATCTACGCAGTGGAAACGGTGTCAGGCCACCGGCCAGAACCTACCGCGGTGACGGCACCTTTGCCAGGGGCGCGGAAGCAGCCAAGCAGGCAGGCCCCGGCGTTGGGAAGTGAAGGGCGCCGGGCCGCCGACCTGCGCACCGCCGTCCTGCAAACGCCCACCCAGCAACCCTGCAGGCGCCTGCTACATGCCGAAAAATCGGTTGGAGTAGGTGCGGGGGTATATTATTGTCTCACAAAGGCGGGCGCGTTTTTTTTTTTAAGTACTTGGCAAGGCTTGATGTTTGTACAGAAACAAAAAATAGGCGATCGCGCTCGACAATGAGGCCCCGCGCAAGTCGGCGGGCCCAGTGGGGTTCTTCTGCCGGGCCCGGGGCGCGCGTGTTTGTGCCGCTATCGGTTCTGCTGTAAATTTTGCCAGCAATCGGAAGTACGTCAGCAGCTGCATGGAGAGACGCGGGCTCCCGGGAACATGTTGGCCCGGCTTCGTGGTTTCGCCAGGGCATTTTGTGTGCCGGCAAGGACGGGCCCGCCTTCTATCTTGCCTGTTGCGTTTAATCGTTGGCCGCCCGAAGTTGGCGCAGCATCTTGGCAAGACGGTCCTGACCGCCTTATGTGTGGCGCCGGCCGGCCCCGGCATCGCCCGGGGCAATGGCGGGGCGGGCGCGCTCGCGATATTGGTGGGCCGTCCGTTGCGCCCCCCGGTTGTGTGCCGCCAACACCCGCGCAGCCAGGGAGGTGCCGAACTCGTGCCGCCGAGCAAGCCGTCGCCACAGAATCAATAGCATGCTGGACGACAGGCAGGGACGACAGAGATTTTGGGGCACTTAGCTTGCGCGCTTTTGCACTAGAGACCACCCACGGACCTGGCCGGGTCTCATGCAAGCATGGGCTGGGCGGGGCTTCGCGCCCTGCGGCCGTAAGAGATGCGCCGGCGGCTTGTTCTCGATGACGTGGCGCGGCTGGCCCTCCGCGCAGACGAAACTGCGAGGCGCCGGTGTGGTTTTCGTGGTGATTGTGATTGGGCATGACTTGCCGTGCCCGCTTGGGCGGCGCCGCATTACCTTGCGCCGGCCGGTTTTCGTTTTGCGAAGTTGCGGCGCACGAGCTCTGCGCCCCCCGGTGTGCGCGGGTGCTGCATCTACGTCGGCCTTTGCGCTCCAGGATGCGAACCGAGAGTGAACAAAGGTGGCCCGGCCGCCCGGGCCATTGTGAGTGGTCGTATGGCGGCGGGGGCGGTTCTCTCTATGGCAAGGCACGACCTGCGATATCAAAGCTGCACCTGCACCTGGCAGCTCCTCTGCAGTTGTTTTGCAATGTGTTGAAGTTCGTTTGCATGTGCTACATCGGTCCTTCGTTCACTTCTTTGGGTGTTTGAGTGATGAAACCAAATCGCTCCTCAGGATTGTACTCGGTAAGAACGTCCAGAACAAGCCTCGATCTCAACCACGGCCACGCCCTTGCTCCTTCGTGAGAAACAAGCTAGATCGTAAATCTTAATCTGGAAAATTGAAGACGAAAGTTGCTGCGCGTCATGCTATGGTGATGTTGTACAAAGCAACTCCAATAAACAGGAGATGAAGGTGCAGCAGCAACGATCCTAAACGCGGTCTATGAGATCCACGTCGATCTTCATCTTGAAGATCTGGTACGTAAAATCGGATCAAAGGTGCAAAATGCCAACTGGAGAGATCATGTCCAAAAAAGATTTTCCCGTGCAAATGATCCCACATGTCTCGTCGATAATTTTCGCCGCTGTCTAGTAAAGTATGAAAAAAAGACTTCGCTCTACAATCACCAATCACCACCCCAGGTGCGGCCGACGACTTAGGTTTTATTGTGTAGCTTTATTGAAGTAGAAAACATCACGACGCGACATACTTATGTGGTGAATTCAAGCTCTCAAAGTCAAACGTAGATAGACGTCTCGATAAATTACTTCTTTCTTCTTCATTGGTTTGCAAACCTTTATCGCCATTTGCAACTACACGATTCCATTATCGTTTTATGTCACTTTGAAGCTACCAAGGTTTCTGATTCTTTTGTACTACCGCCGGTATAGGCACATCAAAATGTCGTCCTCTCCCAGCAATAGCTCCCTGAATATTGAGGACCACAAGCGGTACCTCACCCTGGACCAGCACAAGGCGAATAACGTGAATTGCTACGAGTCCGCCGCGTCCTTTAACAGTCTCGGGTACGACAATTCCTTCGACATCCAAAAGTTTCAGCGAAATTGCAGCATCGAGATCAAGAAAATCGAGGAGGATGCGATTGAGTTCGACCTCATCGGCGCCGATCCACCGCTCGCGAACGCGTTAAGACGGTGTTTGATCGCGGAGATTCCCGGGGTCGCGATCGAGAAGGTCATGATCTACCAAAATACCGGGGTACTGCACGACGAATACGTCGCGCATCGGCTGGGGCTCATACCACTCAAAATTGACCCACTGGAGATGGAGTATAGAAGTTGTTGTTTTGCAATTGATGCCAGCATTTTTACGTAGCATAAAGCATGATCATAAGTGTGAGGAGTATTGTGTACTAGGAGTACGTATCTTCTGAAAAATCATAGCATAGGGTTGTATCTATTCTGCGTAGAACGATCGATATCCAATTTCTCCATATAAACCTCATCAGCTGGGAGAGGCCTGGTGAGGAGCGACCGGACGGCTGCCTGAAGCCGACGCAAGTGCACTTTCAGCTGCACGCGAAGTGCAAGGACAGCGATTTGACGGTTTATTCCGGAGATTTAGAGTGGAGACCAGCAGACGATTTAGAGAAGGAACACTTCAAGAACAACCCGCCACGACCACTGCACGATGACATCATTATCGCGAGGCTAGCGAAAAATCAGGAGATCTTCCTCGAGTGCTGGGCGCAGAAGGGGCAGGGTAAAGACCACGCCAAATTTTCGCCCGTCGGGACGGCATGGTATAGCAGTCTAGTAGTATGATCACATCACGACCAAAAGATGATTGAATAACGCTAATAGAATTTGACATGCAATAAACGCGTGAGAAAGCATGTGCTCACATTTGTATTGCAGAGCATGCATGATAGAGAAACGCATAACTACTGCAAATCAGGTATCGCCTGATGCCGAAGATCACACTTACCGAGCCGGTGTACGACGAGGAAGCGGACAAGCTGGCCGCCTGCTGTCCGCCCGGCGTTTTCGCAGTGGAACCGGATATGGAGGACTTTACGGGCAAGAGAAGAAAAGCCGTGGTGGCGAACGTGCGCGACTGCACGACTTGCCGGGAATGCATCGACCCGGAGAGAGGGGTGCCGGGGAAGGTGAAGTTGCAGAAGGTGAAGGACCACTTTCTCTTCCGCATTGAGACCATCGGCCAAATTCCGGCGGAAGTGCTGTTCGAGCGCGCACTGCAGGAAATTTCACAAAAATGCGCCATGGCCGTGCAAATGCTGAAAAGTGGCTAAGGATTGTTGTACTGGCAAAAAAATGAAGAGGTGGCGATGAATTATGTAATCGCCCTGTTGATGCAAAAGCGCCATCGCTTGGATCATCTGTTTGTTACATGTGAGCATATCTTTTTCTGAACAGACATATGGAAAAACAAACGGTGGTAAGAGCTACAGCTAGCACACCACCAGCTGGCAAAGCAAGATCGATTTGTTTTGTGATAGTGTTCACGGTAGTTCTGCCTGCATCGATTGTTTTTTCCTCGTTTGCGTGAGAAGTTGAACGACAACGAGTCCGAGTAAAGGAGCAGACCAAAATAGCAGGAAGAAGAGATGTGCGCTAGCACAAAAAATGTTGCCCCCTGTTGAGATATATTGTTTCCCGTATCATGCAGTGAAGAGAAGCTGTGCCTGCGTCAGAAAGATAGCAACCCAAAACGTGTTTCGTATAGTGCCGTTTTCTGCTACCGCTTCTAGGTTCTTCTCTGTTTTGGTGATGTACTGCAAGCGACCGGCAAATCTTGCTCTGACGTTTTGTTCGTATATGACTTTCGATGTTGTGGAAGTGGACGTACCTAGAACTACGAAATGGAGGTTTAGCTTGCTCATGTTGTGAAATCAGAGTGTGTAGATAGTGTTGTGGTATTATTTTGTTCTTTTTGTTATTTTCTATCCACATGAACAAGTAAAGCAGAATGCCTAGCCAGTCCTCAAAAAGCGGGCCGCTGCGGGACAGACTTCGGCAGAAAGCCAAAGCGAACCTCGCCGAACAAGATGCGGCGCAGGCACTGGAGCAGTCGAAGTCCGTCGGGGAAGGCGCGTCGCAACAGGAGCCCGACCTGAAATATGGCGATCTTTGGGACGGCGAAGAAGGGGAAGAAGCGGCGGGTGACGATCTCGATCTCCCGCAGGCGCCAACAACTCCAGCGGCTCTGCCCCTGCAGGCCAGTCCGAGCAGTTCTGGCCCCGTCATAGCAGACCTGCCAGGGGCGAATAACAAGAGAAGGCCGGCGGGCGCGTTGAGCGACGATGATGATGACGACAAGGTCCTCAAGGTCAAGAAGAACAACTCTGCCAAGCGGATCAAGCCCACAACGACGACCGGCGGGAATAAGACATCGCTTGGCAACACTTTCACGGATCTGGAAAACGATGATGGCAAGATGGACGACATGCTGGACCTTTTCGGCGACATCGGGCTCGACCTTCAGTTTGACAACCCAACACTTGAAGATGGTCCCGCTGCTGAAGGTCAAATAAATGCTGGAACTGCACGGCAATCTTCTGTGGGGATGGACCTGGACGAGCTGAACGACTTTTTCAACGCGGACAATGTTGAGGACGGGAGCAACAGCTACAGTACCTCCGGCAGAGGACCTGCGAAAATGGCAAAAAAAGCCGCGGGGGCGCCAAAGGCGGCGAGAGGGAAAGCGGCCGCGAAGCAGAGACCGCAGCGGCAGGCCGCAATAAACGCGAAAAACCGGGCGGCGGCAGCAAAACAGGATGACTCTGACGACGATAGCGATGCGTCCTCGGAAGAGGATTCGTCTGCCGAAGAAGAAGCCGACGACGACGATGAGGCAGACGCTGACTACGCCTCCGCCTCGAGTGACTCGGAGTCGCTGGATGGGCTTTTTGAGGAAACCAGCACGGAGCGTGCACAGAGGAAAAAGAAGCGCGCGAAGACCAAAATGGACAAAAAGTGGAAGAAGGAGCGCACGGCGCTGATTGAGCAGCGGACAAAGGAACAAGACAGTCTCGACCGCTTACGGACGTACACAAAAGGTAGTCATTGCTGACATCACTCGAACATCAGGAGCTACAGACTTTGAGGACTCGTCTACTGCGAAAAGCATGATCTTATGTGCCAGTTTCGATGTTGTTCTCGTTTATCGTGATCGTGGGATAGAAGAAAGAAAAAAATCTGCTATATTCGATATATTTGAACACCACAGCGTACAAGGGAGTTTTGTTTTATTTCCCCCCTCCGGACGATATGGACATCAACGACGACGACGGTGCTCCGACTGCAGAGGACGTGTTGAAGCTTCTGCAAAATTTCGCAATGACCTTTCCAACGGAAAAATACAACGACCCGGACGAACGGCCAGTGCCAGTTGTGGACGACGGCCCAACCAGTAGTGCAGCCTCCTCGCAATCGGACGACGATGAAGACAGCGAGGAGGATTCTGACGTGCCATCCAAGAAAAAGAGAAAGGCCCAGCGCTCGAAACGAATGTCCAAGGTGCGCAGCAGTCCGGCCGGGGAGGATCGCGTGAAAGACCTGCAGTGTCGCGAAGCAGAAGACGCGGAAAGGATCTCGAAACCAGCCGAAGTTTCGCGCCATTGCCCCGCTCACGTGATAACCTACGCCAAGGGCCTGATGACCGAAAAGCAGGCCAAGGAGATAAGGAAGCTGCTGATAAACATGCTCGGCCACATCACCGCGGATTATGTCGTTTTCCTTTCGGAACCGAAAAAAGACAACGAGGCCGAGGACGAGGAACAGCTCATCATGCCTAAAGCAAAGGGCAAGGCAGGAACTGGGCCAAAAATGAAAGCCCAGTTCAAGCCGATAAAGAATTTGGCGTTACCGGACAAGGTGCTGACTGTCTTTATGCATCCATTCTGAATCTATTCACTAGCACTACTGAAACTGATGACGTCAATTATTTGAATCTCTCCGTCTGTTGTAAATAAAGCAGGCCCTCGCCCTCCTCGGTCCTGGGTGTGGATTGTGAGATCAAACATTTTTGATCTTGATTCAATACCCATGCACAGGTAACAGACTGGTGCACCAATAAGATACTGAACGCGTCTGAGAAAAACGGCGGCGGTACCGCTCTTTTCTATCGCTGTTTCGACGGACAGGAACCCTCCAGTAAAACGTCGGAGCTTTCCGGTGACTGCTTCCTGAACCCCGAGGGACGCAAATACCCGATTTTCCTGCCGAACGGCCGACCCTCGCTGCCACTGCTGCTCTCCGCCCACAAATCGTTGTTCGGCGCGTATGAGAAGTACTTTAAGAACAAGTGGAAGCGACTGCTGAAGCGGCCGGACGATCCAAACGCGATGCCACCTGGAGGCGGGATCACGACGTCAGAGGGACCTCCCACATTCGACGTTGAAATGACAGCGCCAACATCTGCTGCGCGCGAGGAGGGAGCGGTTGGTGAGATGAAGAAGGACGACAAGACTTCTGCTGCGCAAGGGCAACAGGGTGGAGACGCTGGTAAAAACGCGGGAGAGGAAATAAATCGCGAGCAAGGCACAAAGGAAGAAAACGACTGGTCCGACGGGGATGAAGGTAATGAGAAATCCAAACCGCCAAAGCCCACCGAAAACCCAGATGCACAACCACAGAAGGAGAACAATGACGAAATAACCAAAGAAAAACCGGCAGCCGCAGTAGAGGCGGTCGCGCAGCCTACTTCCAACGAGAATAAGGACACCACCGCGGCGAACAATCTGGACTACTTCCCCGACCTGGAGTACCTTCAGAAGGTCGCTTACTTCGTGAACCAGGCCTACAAGGGCAACTGCATCTCGGCGACCAACATTTCGGTGGGAAAATTGAGCGACAAGCAGAAAAAGGAGATGAAGGAATTCCAGCGGCGCGGCCTCTCCGTCTACGACGGCTACGACCTGCGGCAAATGAAGTCTGTCGGGTTGGAGAGGCTGCTGGAGAGCCACCGCGACCGGGAGGAGCGAGACACGAAAGTGCGGGACGCCCAGCTGCGCGAAATCATGGACCAGCGCCTGAAAGAGATGAACAGCTTCGGGAAACGGAAAAGACTTCTCACGTCGGGAATAACCTCGTCCGGGAATTTGAACCAACAAGACAATCCTCTCTCGAGCCAGGTGCAGTCTTTTGACTCCTTTCAGCTTCAGTCCTTCGACTCGCAACTACTCGGCCCCGCGGGCGGTGGTGCTGGGGGGACGGACACGAGTCGGGGCGGAGGGGGCGGACCAGCTGCACAGCTGATGGACGTGGACCACGACAACCAGAGTTGTGGCAACAAACAAGTACTCGATCTTTCTAACGGCGCCGGCGCCGCGGACAACAGTCAAAGCGGCCCTGGAGTAGGAGCTGCTCGCAGTGGTGGTTCTGGCCCGACAAGCTTCGAGGCCTTTCTGAACGCGCAAGCCGGCGGTGGTGCTGCTGCGGGGGCAGCTGCACAGGAAATGAATCAACATCTTCAAGGCAGCACTAACAATACCAGCGTGTTGTTTCCTCTGCAGCGACAGGACAGCAGTTCGCTTGCGGCGGGCAAGAAAATATCCAGACTGGAGATTCTGAAGCAGAAGAAAGCCGCCGCCGCAGCGACGAAGCGACCTGGTAGTGCGCCGGCAACACAAGTTGCACCCGCGAACATCCCTGCGCTCGCGGCGCAGAGATCCAGTATGGATCTCCGGTCCGCTTCCAAACCGGCCGGCGCAGGAGTTGTAACAGCGAAGGAGGCAGAAGTACCACCAGCTGCTGTTCCTCCCGCACGGCCAGTCGAGCAGCAGCTGAGTACCACTCTGCTCCCCCCGCTGGAGGAAGATGATGAAAATGAGAAGGTGATGAATAACATTAACGTTGCACCACCTCCGAAAAATAAATCTACTTCCTCCGTTCTGAAACGCGTGGACACGACCACTTCCCTGGACGGCATCCGGAACTTTCGGCAGATGCAAGCGGACACCATGCGCGAAGAGCTGTATCGGCCGCAGCTGAAGGCGGATGACATTTTGGACCAAAAAACCGCGGACGACGATGAGCTGCTCGTGTTGAACGAGTCGCAGTCATATCCACAGTAAATTCCCCGTACACGACGTCCAAGAAAAACAAAGACATGCGGTTTCTGCATGACAAACCTCCCTTGCAATCCTATTCAGTATGACAAATGGTATGCTGTCAATTCGCGAAATTTGTGATGCATTTTTTTAGTACGCGTGCGGAAAATCTGTGTTGCATGAGTCGCAGCAGGTCGTCGGGGCCGCGCACTTCGTGGACGTGGCGGATGTGTCCAACAAGGACGCGCTTAAGGAGAAAATCGCCGCCGCCAAGAAGATATCCTGTGCAAAAGTACCGCACTCCTACTAAAAATCGCAGTCATGCAAGACAAATTTCTTTTTCAAGCTAAATCAGCACGACAAATTCCATTTTTCACGCTGAGCCAATTTGTATTGCAATACTACGAGTAGCGTAGGATACTTTTGCAGTGGATAGAAGATGGCCAGCAAGATCGAGTTTATCGGGCAGGACATCCGCGGTCTCGTCGCCGAGGAGCTGAATTCCCCATCCTGGCACGACAAAATTAGCCGCATTCGGATGGCGATTTCCGCGATTACCAACCCAGAGTCGCAGATGAACCTGAACAAGCAGCTGGAACTGCACTTGGAGTACAAATTGAGACACCCCACGCCCGATTTCGAGACCATCGTCACACGAGAGCTGGTGGACCGGCTGAAAAAAGCGAAGAAAAGCAAGAAAAAGCGAAAAGCTTCCTCGGAGAGCAAGGAAGAAGGTCGTGGTGGCGGCGGAGGGGAGAAGAAAACGGGATCGTCTTCATCCTCCGCGGCGAACATCAACGGCGGCGCAGCGTCGTCAACCGCTCTGCGCAGCATCAAGTCCTCGACTGCGCTCGAGCTTGCGCCCTTCGACCAGGAGTTGCACGCCCCCGACATGATGGGTCGGCGCAAAAGCAGTCTGGCGCCTATTTTGGAGGGCGATGATCATGACAGCTTTGTTTTTGGTGCTGCAGGAAACAAGATAAAGCCGGTTGGAACTACTGCGAACAAACTGATCGTTGGGACTGGCGCGGCTTCGTCAAGCAGCGGCAGGCTACTATCGGGAGGTCCACCTGGAGGAGTTCTTGTTGGAAATAATTCATCCACGACGACAAACAAGCGGCTAAGTGAGGACAAGAGAAGTAACGGAATTTTGAACAAGGTCCGCACGGATTCTGACGACCAGCTCAACAAGCGCAGGGCAGACTCGGATCTGAGTCTGGGGCGCGAGGACGATATGTCGCTGCAAGAGGACGACTATCCTTTGCAAAAATATCGTACTCGTATATAGAAATTGCAGTCAAAAGTAGCGTGAAAATTTCTTTTCTAACTAAAGGTGAATGGCCATTATAGAACTTATGTCCTTGTGTGTCACAATTTGTGATGCTATTTTAGAACTAGTGCGATACTGTTGCAAATAAAATGCATAACGACCTAGAGCAGTTGATATTGGAACCAAAGTCTTCCAGGGTGATTGCAGCCGACTACCGGCCGACGCCAACCGCCGACTTCAGTCGTATCAAGATGCCTATCAAAAGCAAAAATGTCTGGGTCTGGAAGATTCTGAACTTGTAATGCTGTCTCTGAATTCTGAAAAAAATTGTATTGCATGACCAGCAAGAGGACTCCAGTTAGTGCTACGCGGAGAGGGCGTTTCTGATGCGGTAGAGGTATCACAAAGCGCCCTAAAAATCTGTGATGCTACGGCATGCATCACAGACATCATGGGTCATGGAAAATGTGCATTACAAATCTACTAGAAATCTTCCAGACCCAGACATTTTTGCATTTGATGATGCCGCCCCCGAAGCCGCCCATGTCAGCAGGAGCGCTGCCTGTTGGTGCATCATCTACTTCCAGGGGCATTATTTTATCTAAGCAACAAGAAGTTCTCACCACACCAATTCTCGCTTCCGGCTCCTCCATGGATCTGGGCGCGCCCAGTGCGAGCGCGTCTGTAGCAATTCCGATGGGCAAAAACCTGATAGCTGCGGACTACCGTCCAACGCCGACCGCCGTTCTCGGCCGGCCGCCGGCTGCGGCGGTCCAGAGGCTCGGCACCCCGGGTGCGGCGGCGTCGAAAGCAGACGGAGCAGCCGGCACAAACAAGCCGGCCGCGATCGAGACCGACGGAGCTGCTGGCGCGGCGCTGAGCGAAGGCGCACCAGCAGCCGCCCTGGAAACACCAGTGGGCCCCGGGGAAAGCGGGAATCGGATGTATTCCACCGAGGAGTCCTCACGCAGCGAGAAATTAGGCGGCAGAACGAGCATGCGGCCACCGGCACTCAGCATGTCCGATGACGGGATTCCGATGCAGTTTGCAGTCGGGGCAGCGGGTGGCGAAGAGGAAAACATAGCAAATCACAACAACCCGCTAACGAGCTTTTCCTCCTCCGCCGGCGCCGCGTCCCTGGCGGAAGAAGCTGCCGAAATTAAGAAAATGAAAGTGGCGGCTGGCCCGGCAAAAGATTCGGGGATGCTATCGAAGCTGTGCAACGTGAAGGGCAGAACCGCATCGGGCGACGGAATCAACAAGCGATCCTCACCAGAGCAAAATCCCGCTCGTATGATGATCTTTGAAGTTGTTTCGCTTTTTTGTTTGGGCTATGGGCCCCTTACGCTTTCCGTCTGGAAAAGAAAATGAACATGTTGATGCAGAAGTACAGATCAAACGAGCGAACTACGTATACAATTCAATACCATTTAAACATCCCCAGTGACGTCCGGTTTTGGCTTTCTGCTGGACGACGAAGAGGTTGCTAAACCAAAGAACGCGAAGCCCAAGGCGAAGGCAGGCTCGGCATCTTCCGCTAATGGGAACAAGGCAACGCTTTCCGCAGACCTTACCGGTGCAGATACTTCTAGCATACTGGACGCACTGCAGAAACCAATACTGGATCCTCCGGTTGCACCGAAGGCTGTCGTGGCTCCTTCAGGTAGAATCGATTTATTTTCAGGAACGTATAAAGTAAAACAAACACTCCATTGGGTGTTGCATTTGTTCCAAAAGTAGGGATGCGTCTGCCGTTGTTGTGCGTATCGGTATTCAATAGACCAACTTTTTTTCCTATTGCCACGACTAATGCCTGCAAAAATCGCAACCACAATACCACCAGCTTCCGTCGCGAGCAGCAAAGTAAAAAATGCTGTGTCTTCTACCCGTGCTGGGGTCCCTGAGATAAAAACCACTGGCGCTGCACTTGGGTCTTCCGCACAAAGCAACGTGGAGCTGCAGGTGGTGAAGAACCAGACAGCACAAGACCTGCAGAATAAAAAACCCCCCGCTGCTGCAAAAAACAACATGGAAGTCGACGAGGAGGGTCCAGCGCCTTGTGCCGGAGCTGCGAAAGACATGAACCTCGACGAGCAGCAAGCTGACGCAGACGACGAAAACGATGAGGAGGTGGATTCCGAAGCGGAGCGCGAGGAGCAGAAACGCCAGGAAGAAAAGTTTGTGCGGCGCATGGCCAAGTTGCAACTGAAAAAGCAGCGGGAACAGAAACTGGCGCGATTCAGAGTAAGAGAATGTTGTTCATGCACCGCTTTCAATTTATATACGACCTTTTGAGTAGTTTCTACTTGCTTTCGTCGCTACACGTGGACGCTCGTTTAATCAAGGGGGCGTTCGTAATGCAAACGAAGAAAATGAGCTACAAGTAGATGTAGAACAGCAACAGATTGGATTTATATTCACATATACAAAAAAAAAACAGGATGACCAAGCCGAGGAGTCGGACGCGTCTGAGTCTGAAGATGGCGAGCTCCGTCTCCAGTCCGACGGGGACGACGACGAAGACAATCCCAAGCCGAAGAAGAAGAAAAAAAAGGCGGTCAAGAAAAAGAAAAACGCCAAGAAAAAGACCCCGGCGAAGGGGCCGCTGCAAGACGGGGAAACGAATAACGACGACGAGGAGGACGATATCCACGAAAAAACTGTGTTAGTATAGGTTTTTGGAGTCACAGCATGACAAATTTGCTCTGCATGACAGAGACAGCCTGCCATGCGGAGCTAGTATTAGTGAAAACACATAAGAGAGATGACTCCATGTTGGCTGGCCAGCATGACAAGTGTGTACTGTGTTGCAGTTTCTCCATCACAGGCTTGCACGTTTTTTTCTTGCATAGACGAGCGCGACGACAGCGAGCTGGACGCGGATTTGGATTCCCTGATCAATTCCGATTCCGAAGACTCCGCAGACGAGGACCCGGAAGCGCGGAGGAAGTTTTGGGAACTCACCATGCAGTTGGACAACCGAGAGGAAGACAGCTGGCTGGACAAGTACGCGGCGGACAAAAAACGACGCCGGGAGGAGCGGAAACAGCAAGATTTCCAGATGTTCCAGCTGGAGGAAGCCAACGATGAGCTGCGCCGGAAGGCGAAACGCGACAAGAAGATTCGCCAGGCGCAGCTCGCCGACGAGCAGCGCAAGGGCTACGACAGTGACGACGTGGAGGTGGGGGAGGGGAAGAAAAAGAAGGTGCGGGACAAACGCGAAAAGGACGAGCGCCTGGACGCGTATCTCGTGGAGGCGCAACAAAAGGCAGCGCTGGAGCAACAGAAAAAGGTTTTTAGTTTTGCGATCCTTTTATTGGTTCGCTAGTGTATCTGTGTAAAAGTTGTAAGTTTCATATCTCTTGCTATATAGTGTGTAGCCACTTCTCTGGATCTGAATGGTTTTGTTCGCGTATGAAAATTGTTGAAAATATTTCCTCTATCAGGCCAAGGAGCGGCTCGACAAATTTATCAACAAGCAGTATGAAGGGGACCTGATGAAGCAGTTGTGTGCGGAGCAGGACGCCGCCGCGGGCTTCAAAGTCGACGACAGCGCCGGGGCGCAAAGCAAACCCGCCGCCCTGTTGCACCCGGGCAAGGCGCGGCTGGCCGCGAAACAGGACAAGGCACGCATGCGACAGCGGAAGAAGGCCGCGGGCCAGCAGGTTTCCTCCGACGACTCGGAGGACGACTTGCGAAAATTCCAACCGCAAAAGGGCCGCCAGCTGGGACTCCTCGGTCAGGTGAAAATGCGCCCGTCCGAAGGCGGAGGAGGGAACGACCGCGGATAGAGCCATCCCTGTCTGAAAGTTTTCAGACCGAGTAAAACAGGATTTTTTTCTACGGTATGTAGCGACATGATCAATCTCGCTAATAATCCTTCAAGCGAAGTAGAGATTGCAAAAATTTACGAAGTTGTACCGCTCAATCGTTGCAAAGAAACGGTTGCGAGCGAAACCATTGGGGACTAATAAGTCTAAGTCAAACTTACAAAAAAACTGTAAACAGTTGTATTTTTATTGAACCGCTTTGACCGCGGTAGCCACAGAATATTTGTGCCTCAAGCTGCAGGACACTTTTTTTCAAACACATTCCGGACGTGAATCTCCATTATAACATGATCACTATTCTCTTTCTCAGGCTCTCTCAGGAATAACAAGATAACCAGAAGTGAATCAGTTTTGATTTTCGAGCAAGCCAAACATTTTCTGGACACACAAATCCACTCCTGCTGGAGTAAGTCCGACGAAAAAGAGCGTTAGCAATTGTGGTTGAGCATTCAATTCTTGTTCACCTAGTCAGGCCTCGCCTGCGATTGGCAAAGAGACGGCCGTTTTCCACGAACCCCAGTAGAGTTCTTTTGTACATGAGCTTGTTTCTGAGTTTTCGTTGGAAGAAGTGTCTTCAGTGGTGGCATTTCTTCCACTAAAGTATGTGCTTTCTTCATTCAACGTCACCAGTCTACGTCTCGTTGTATTTTTGAAACACATAAACAAGGCTTTCGAATTCGGTCGTGTTCATGCAGGCTGAGCACGAGTGGACGTTTTTTTGTCAACCGTAGTAAGTTGACATAACCACAAGGGGAAAATAAAGTCACAAAGCAAGAAGTGTGTTGCGTGTTTTTGTGGGTCGCTTTTCTTCACGTTTACCCGATGAGGTTGAGTCTGACTAACTTCGCACTTCCACTTGCATTGAAGGCGAGGGTTTCATTTGTACCTGGAGAACGTGGTCTGTTCGTGGTGAATGGCAAAGACAAAAAGACCGCGTCTTGTAGGAGTAAACGATTATATCCTCGCTATCGCATCTGCAGGAACTAGTGAAACAGATTGTGTGTGGTCGCTGCCCCCGTCATGGCCGTATTTCCGTGGCCCTCGCGGTGAACAGAACGATCGTGACTGGATCAACAAAACGCGAGCAGGGCAGGACGAGTCCTCGGGGGTGCAGCTACTGTTGCTTGTAGACATTTCGAGGGGTGTTGTTGCAACAAAACGACGGACAGCATGCATTTCGGCCTCGGCGGCGCCCCACCACCCGGCCAGGGTCAGCAGGTACCAATACCATGCATGCAGGACACGTGAATAATAATTTTCTTGTTCATTTAATGTGAATGTCTTTCATGCTCGCCATGACCACACAGCCAAGCAGCCGAGAAAAAAACTTTTTGGTGCATTCCCGTGAAGGTTTATGTTCTTATTTTGACGTCGCAAGAAAAAGTAAAAGACTTAGAATCCGGAGGGATGCGGAATGACGTGGAGATTGCACAAAAACCCATGACACCCACACGACCATGAGAATGCACTATAATTGACACAAATCTACTTCAGGGCGGTGCGCCGTACTTCGCGGCGTCTCCTTTTGAGTCCAACCAACCCGGCGGTGTACCTGCCGCGCAGCAATACCTCCGCAAACCCCTGGCTCAAGTCACTGCCTTTGTGAATGACAGCAGTTATTGTAATGACGCTCGAACTTCCAGTACAGCTAGTTTGCATGATGGCCTCAGGCCGAACTGCATGCTGCGTACGGTGCACTACTTCTCTGGAACCGTGTTTCCCTGCCGAAAAACTTTTTGATATTTTGTACTTTTGGTCACAGCCAATATCAATATATGAGAAGTTAGTAGCTGCTTCTCGAGATGAACGCAGGTCGGGACAACGTTTTAGTTCCCTTCCGCCCACGTACAATTAGCATGACCTTAGTATTATCGACCACGACTAAACTACAATCCGTTTCTAGTGGCTGAACCCAGGATTTTCTTACCTTTGACAAAAAACAACCCGCGCCGCCGCAGCCTTTCGCCATGAACAACAAACCAATACAGTTGGGGCTTTCATTCCCCACGTTGAGTCTGAACAAGAAGCCCGCCTTTCCCTCCACGCGGTTGAGCCCGCCGCAACCGGTCGGGGGTGTGGAACAACAGTCCGAAGTCGGCGCATCTTCCGCTCCCGGCGGCGCGCCGGAAAACCTGTCGCCGGACGTCGGCGCAGAGCAAGTAGGGGTCGTGGCAGGGGGTGAACAGCCGCAGCAGCACTTTCCCACGGCAACCGCCCCATCCGCATTCGGCACGCGCCCGAGTTTCCTCCTGAAGACGCCCGCGACGCTACAGGCACCAGTGCTGGGCGGCGGACTAAACCAGCAAAATCCTATGGCGGCTGCTGGTACTGTTGGCGGCGGCGCACCGGTCGCCACGATGGCACCCATCGGGACGATGCAGATAGGAGGCTTTCCGGCGGGACCGGTACGAACTGCAAAAGTATCGTACTAGTTAGTCAAACCGCATGATCAGAAATTTTATCGGCATCAAAAAAGCAACTCGTAGTTGTAATGCTGATTGTGCTTGAGAAGGAGGGACGTTTGTCATGAAATAAATGACCGTAATGCTACTAACGTACGAGTACGATGCTTTTGCAGAGGATAACCGGGTCTGATGAACAAAAGTTTCCTGATGAACCAGCAGCCCCCGCCACCGCAAGGGCCGCCGAAAAAGCTGATTGCCCGCGTGATATGGAATGCAAAAGTATCGTACTCGTATAAATGCATTACAAATTTCCTCAGCATGAGGAAGAAGATTTGTAATGCAGATTTGCCTTGGGAACAAGAGTTGTAATGCAAGACTTGCATTTATACGAGTACGAAACTTTTGCAGGGGATGCGTCATCATCGCCGACGACTTCGAGCCGGATCTGGCACTGGTCGACTCGAACGGCAACGGGGACTCCACCAACGACGACCAACCGCTGGCCCAGGGCGGCACGGGCGGGGCACTGTGCGAGCTCACGTGCGTGGAGTCATCGGTCGACGTGCAGCTGTTGAACGCCGCGACCAACGAGCCGGTGCAGAACAGCATCAACCTGCCGGTCCGGTTTCTCAACCTGCACTTGAACAACTGCGCCTACGAGAACGGGATCGAGAGGCAGGTCGAGGAGAAGGCGCTGCTGAAGTATCCAGGAAAAAACACCCATCCCTATCCATTTTTTACATGACAAACATTACAAATTATGCATGTTTTGCATGACAAAGTGGATGGGGATGGGTGTTTTTTCCTGGATACGAAGTGTCCGCTCGGGAAGTACGCCGACGTGCCCTCGCTCCGGATCCAGCTGTGCGTATGCATTGCAAAAGTATCGTTCTCGTAGTAATTGCAGTCATCCACCATTGCAAATGCAAATCTCGCTTTTAAAGGCAAATCCGCATATACAAACTTCATCTGTAAAAATGCGAAGGAAATTTGTCATGCGGCTTCTACTACTAGACTACGATACTTAATGCAATGCATAGTGCGGCTCCAGTGGCAAGGTGGGGTTTGTGGACCGCGGCCGCGGCGACTCCCCCGCAAATAACGCGGCACCGGCGGGGCTGCTCGGCGGTACAGCCCACCAGCAGCGCTTCAAGCCGAAAAAGGGCGTATCACCAGAAAAAAGCGTTACAGGTACACATTTGTTGGAGTTTCTGCATCACAAATTTCCTCTGTGTGGCAGACAAAACTTGTAATGCAAAGATCATAAGGGAAAATACGTAGGAAACGGAGCTCGCAAGCATTGCCTGCATGACAAAGGTTGTCTGTCTTGCGGCTCCTGCAACTCAATGTGTAACTGTAACACTTTTTTCTTGCGATAGGGCGAGGGGATCTTCCAGTACGCGCTGCATTTCGAGGCGGACGCGGTGGCGGAGGGAACCCCGGAATCGGACGACAAGGAATTGTTCCTCGACATCAAGTGCATGCTCACGGGCGTCATCACGGCTATGATCCTAGAAAGATGTTTTCGGAAGTCAACGCGATGTAGTTGCTGGCGCATGAAGATCTTTGAGGGATCATGTTCATGCGGATGTGCTGCCGCCGCGCAATGTGTATAGTTGAATGCGTTTTCATATATTTCTTTGGGCTACCGCGGCTCCTGTCGTGGACCATCCTACTTCTAAAAAGTCTAGCGATATTAACATCGAGTTGACTCGTTCGAAGTGATTTGCTAGGATACTTCTCTCGAAGCTGGATGATACCGACGTGGAGGAGGAGGAATGAGCTGCAGGATTGGTCTGTAGTCGTGTTTTTCAGTTCGTCTTTACGCTTTTGCTTCTACTAGGACCTACCCGAGTGCCCTCTTGTCTTCTTTTATTCGGGCAACACCAGGGCCTCATCTTCATGTGTGTTTGTGTCATATCCCTGGCGAGGAAGGCTATCTCGAACCTTCTCTCGCAGGTGGTTCAGTGCAGCTTCTACATTTGATCAATGGCAGAAAAGATAAAGAGCTCTCAATTGTAAGAAGTATATTCTGCCCTCTGAAACCGAAGACGAGAAAAGCTACACTTTTTCTGCTGCTTAGCAAGCGAGACGTCGCCAGATAGCATGCGACGCTCCTTGTTTGTTGCAGTCGGGCATACTCCGTATCTATAGTGCATTGAGGCGTTGCCTTCTTGTTTGTCCATTCGTTGTTGACAGCTGTAAAGGGATACGTTCTCGCTCCACCGTCGTGTTCGTAAATAGGTTTACGGTTCTGAGCAGGAAGAGAGAGAGTGAGGGAGAGAGAGAGTAGAGCTGGCGACGAGAAGGTCAGAGAGTGAGACGAGAACCAGAACAGGTATTCAAGTCTTGCGCAGCACCGCTTCATCACGTTCACTTTGATATGCATGTGATAATGAAAGATATTCCTCTCGTGTTTGGTGTTAGTGTATCTGGATCCGCATCTATAATCAAAGGACAACATCACAATGGAAGAGTGTAAAACCTAAACCTAAAAGCTATCTATTGTACATTTTCCGAATTTTGTGATCTCCACCTTGATTCTTTCTTCGACATCATCTCAAACACAAATCAAAAATAGGTGAGTTGATCAGATGAAAACGAAAAAGATGATATTGTTGGCAGGGGATCCTCCGGATTGACCTGATCCAGGGTCTATGTCCCCATTAAAGAAGTGTCGGTCTACTTCAGTCACACGAAACATCAAAAAGCAGAATTGGAAGTAAAACCTCTGCCGCCAGCGCAAAGAGCGGTGGACTCAATTGTGAAGATACCTCCGACTCGAGGGCGGAGACGGAGGTGAAAGAATTATTAAGACTCGTTCTCTTTCCGCCCGACAAGCAGAACGTACTTAGCAACATGGTCCGGGTACTACCGCAGCCGGTGTACGTGTTTTTCCACCTGCTGCTCAACCTCCTCGCCTTTGTCGTCATCTCCCCGTTCAAAACCGTGTACGCGGAGCTGGTCGAAAAGAGAAATGAACGGGACGTCAGTCGTGAACACGGAGCGCGAAGTACAACAACTTCTGAAGCTCCGGCTGCACGAGAATACGTTATTACCCACGACGCAATCGCCACGGAGGGAGGTGATGCTGACGCTTTAGAAGATGCCATGCTGAAAAGGACGAAGGACGTCCACGGGGACGCTGCTGGCGGGGAGGAAGAAGGCGGCGATGACCAGGAGGTTGAAGACGCGAAGTTTGCGCAACTGAACGAGCAAATCAATGCGGTGCAACACGAGCAGCACGACGGCAGGAGACCGCGAAAGATGGCGTCGACACAAATATCCTCCTCGCCCAGTTCCGCCAGCGAATTAGCTGCGTCTTCCACGGATTTGCGGAATACGATGGGCTCCGAGGAAAAGGACAATTCGGCACCCACTGCAGCGGATACTACGAAAGTGAAGACCAAAATAAAGATTTTTTCTCTTCTCGAGCGACGTGGTCCAAGTCCATTTATGATCATAAAGCCCCCGCGCTTTGCTCACGTTTGGCGTCGGGCTCTACAAGTACAAGTTACCACTAGAGGTAATTTATTCATACATAATACTTTGCATCCACTTCCACTTTACATTAATACTTTGCATCCACTTTACATTAGTACACCGACCGAGTTGTATTTGAACTTGTGTATGTTTCCCGACAAGGCGGATTGTGCAAGAGAAAAAGTTGTAGTTCTACTGTAGGCGGTTTCATAACACACGTCGATGCGTCGCGTCCGCAGTCCTTCACAGAGGGAGTCGCTCCCGTTGTTGGGACAGAAGAGCAGGAGGCGGGCCGCAATGAACCATCGGTACTGACATGCTTGGTGTTACAGGGTGAATGTGACTGAGGAACCAGACACCTCCTAGTGCTTCTATCTATATCTTCTTGTTCATTAGGTAGAAAAGTTCGTATGTTGAAGAGCATGACGAGAAAATAAGTATCTGCTTGTTTGCTCTTCAATTTCATACGAACTCGTCTTCGTCTTCATGATACGAACTTATTTGCGCTTCATCCTAATCATAAAGCTTCCGGTCTTTCATGGAAAAAAAAAATGCCAGAAATACTTCGAGAATGCAGTGTCGTCGTCTATGCCTGCAAGTATTAACGCTAGTTTGTTGCAGCAAGAAGTAGCGATGGGAGCTGCAGCTGCGCGACTCGCTGCTGGAAACGCCGCACGACAAGCTGGAACGCGTACGGGTGCTGGCGCGGGACGGCAGACTGCTGCTGGAGCCGCACGTTCTGCAGCTGCAAAAACTCCTGCTGCCATCCATGCTGCTCGCAGAGAGGGTTTACGCCGGGGTCTCAACAATATGCGCCCAAATGGTCATCCTTCCGCTTCCCCGACCCCGTGGCAAGCTCAAGCACAAAGACATGGTGCTGTTGCGGCAGCACATCGAATCAACCAGCAAAACGGGCGAGGGTTGGGAGTTCATGCACAGGGCGCGCTTCGTGCGGCAATCGAGCAGAACGAAGAGGCATGGACACGAGCACTCACCTTCGCCAACGAAGCAATTGATGCAGGTGACCTGAATGCGGCCGACCAGATGGGGCTGGATGCCGTGTCGGTAGTGCAGAAAATCCTCGATTATCGTGTGCAAAAGTGTTGTAGCGTTGCCTATTTTGGAATGAATGTATGGTTCATGCTAATGCTAAATAATTTGATGGACCATGCATAATTGAATTCATTCTTTTTCAGCTACATCGTGCGGCCTTGAATGCGTATGCATATGCGGCCTTGGTCACGTCTTGAATATGCGGCCTTGGAGTTGTTATTGTTCGCAGTTGTTCGAGGTCTTGAACATACAATCAAGACCAACAACGAGGCACGAATCCTCATTTCGCGGAATTCCCTGTTTCCTCCTGACCCTTCTTCCGTCACCAGAGGCAAAACAGTTCATCTCGTCGCGTGACCTATTCAGTAGGTCGCGCGAGGACAATGTCGCCCTTTAGTAGTTTTACCATAGGAACGCAAGAAGATGTAAATGAATCCCAATGGCGTTGCGCCATACGACAAAAACGAGGAAAAGAGCTGCACTTTTGGACTTGATATCGGAATCGAAGGTATGAGTTTCATGCAACAGCTGAAAAACGACTGGCATGCAGACGACACAACTAACAACCCGACACACACTAGAGCCACCGAAAGCGAGGCACACCACGTAACTCACTTTCTCGAGCACCACAAGGATCTCCGAGACGGCACCCATACAGTTGAAGGCACCACATTCCACGTCAAGCACTGCGGCCAGCACGGGATGTTGTTGAAAGATAAAGATGATAATGTGTTCTCCGACGTGGAGAAACACAAACATAAAAATAAACATGATAAGCATGATGTTACTAATGTGGTTTGCTTTCCCGGATCCTTTGTGAATGCCGTGAAACACGAGCTTCGAAACTTACGAGAGACATTGATGCACCCGAACGAGGAAAGCTGAACAGAACAAATACGTAGTCGGGCCTGCGAACTTTTTAGGCCCGAGGAGCTCCCTCCGCTCCGATGTCGCTGCCAGGCAAGGCACCTGGCAGGGGTTTCAGCGACAAGTAGCGAAAGAAAAAAAAACGGCGGCGATGAAAATATGAAGACTACACAAAGTACATGGTCGTCCTAATTGTTCGAGCACGGGAATTGTAACAAAAACAAGAGCGGAACAGGTTTGACATATGGAAAGGTGATACGAAAATCTTCCGTCGTGTTTGTATGTATATTGAAGATGCGCTTGCCGAGGACGAGAGACAGAGCGAGAGAGAGAGAGAGAGAGAGAGAGAGTTGAACCAAAGCGCCACATTACAAAAGAATCCCCTGAAGAAAATGAAGCTATGAGTTATTATATACATTTCGATTTCCCAGTGAATTTTGTACCACAAGAAAAGGAAAAGTGCCGCACTTCTTCTACTGCTGATCTCCACCTCGCTTTGTATCTTCCATGTCATCTTCAAAAACACAAACCAAAAATAGGCGACTTGATCAGATGAGAACGAAAAAGATGATATTGTTAGCAGGGCGGGATGCTCCGGATTAACCTGATCTATGAGAGAGTTAGACAGAGACAGAGATCTCATTTTTTCCATCTTTTCCGTCAATTGATTCCCGCACAACCGCAGTTGAAATATGTGTATGTCAGAGCATTGCTAAAAGATGGAGGACAAACTCTTGTGCGTTGATTTTCTCGATTGCATCGACCGGGAAAGCCGCCGAGGTGATGGTGATACCGCGTTGTGCGTTTTCGGGATGCTACGGTTTGGAACCAACAAATCACTGCGGCTGCCAGCCATTGTTGCAGCCCGTGAGTGTGTCTGCTCCGTTCTTACTTGTTGCGCAAACCATGTTCGTCCTCACGGGTTCGGTTGTATGTTTCAAACAGTAGCGCGGTCGTCGTCCGCTAAACTACGCAGACGTGAAGAATGTACTAGGCACAAGTCAATGAAGATACATATCACTGCAGTGAGTTCACTTGAAGCTGAACTCACACAGAAGCCGCAAAAGCACTCTTGTTGCTGCATACTCTTGGCTGCAGGCCGCAAGTGTCACGTACATTTCCCTCGCCGTTTTCTCCGCGAACAGAATTGCCAGCTGGACTCCTGGGGCAAGGGTTGTTGACTTTTTGGTGCGAGGAAAAGACGAGCGGCTGCAACCACATCCACTGTTCCTGCTTGCCGTCTCCACGCTTAGCACTGCTACCATACTGTCCCTTCACTTTTCCCGGAATTCGCGGCTGAGGAAAAATGCGAAAACTTCTACAGGGAATAAAAAATCTTCGCAGCAGCTCGAACTGCAGCTGGACGAAGGCGCAGCAATGCTGAATGAGGCTCGAGTCGGTGAAGATGTGGAAAACCTTCTGAGACCACACAACTCTACGAACGTCGCTCGTGCGGAGACTACATCAAAAGCTGAAATAAACAATAATTCTTGCGCGAGGTGGACACCGCAAGTGCCCAGAGGACATCCGGGCTCAAACAACAGCACTGACCAAAATAAACTCGCATCTCCACGTCCTTTGTTGAAGATTTTCGGGGGCTGCTTTACGGGAAGCGCGGTGTTTTGTTTGTTCCTCGACACGACCGTCCCGTTCGCATATCCGACGCTGAGTGTCTTCGCGGCCGGCGCCGGTATTCTAGCGTACTTGTCTGCGGTCCCGACTGCCCGGGAGGGTGTGGCGCGGGATCTCGTCCAGGCTGTTTGAAGAATACATAGGTCGTACTTTCGCTCCTGGAGGGGAAAGCCACGCGTTTTATGTTCAGTCAGAAAAGAACTGTGCCGCGGACCATGAAGATTTTATCGGCGAGCGTAGACTTTTGCTATTATGATGATCAACAAGGAAGCCCTTAGTAGCGAGGCCGGTGAGCAGTGTTTCCTATTCCTTGGATTTCGAATATTAGGGCAACAAGATAACGCGAAAGTTACAGATAAGTACTAGGTAGAATGATCCTCAACTTCAACAGACGTAAAAAAGTAGATCACCGGCAGTTATAAAAGCTCCTCAGAGTCGTGGTCAGTAGTCTTTGTTCTTTGGGAGGTGATTCCACATGCATGATCCAGCAGACTGTGTCTGCTGTGTCAGACCGCCTTGTGAGCTCCATTTATTTGCGTCTTGTTCTCACTGCCTCGAATGCGCGTCGGTCATGTAGTTGCTCCTCTTGTGTCTACTTCTATCGGGTAGATACGTAAACGACGCTCACAGTCACAGACCAGGGGTTCTCCTCCTCCAACGCGTTCCTCTTGATCGGTTGCTGGAATTAGTGCTTGCAAATCAACATCTACGTTCAGCATGGCGTTGTCGTACGAGGCACCGAAAAGATCATGGCGATAACAAGGTTGTTCTTGTAGCTGCTGGCGTGTCAGCTGGCTCTACAGCTAGACCATGCGCTCCTTCTTGGTGCAGAAAGTGTCCTGCTCCTGACAGACCGTTCTTCTGCACATCGGGAACGAGCACGAGCAGGAGGAATTGTGGGGTCCAGAACGGCGGCGAGGTACAGCAGCAGGTAGCTGCCTCGAACAGCACCACGAGTAGATCATGTGGGACCTTCTCAAAAAGCGATGCAAGACCACCCGCCCAACAAGATTTGCAGAAGACCTGCATAAAGATCGGAGCGCGAACTACAACGGTTCTTGCAAACGGAGGTCCAGCTGGCGTTTGCGTTGCACCGTCCGCTGTCTCGTGCTTGTTAGGGCTTTGTTCTCTGCTCTGAATTACTCCGTTCGACAGGTCGCTGCGAATGAGAATGCTGCTGAGCGAGACCACAAAGCCACGGCGACCACCCAGGCCGCCGACAGTACCTCTACCGGCGCAGGAGCCGCTTCGCCACCCGAGTCGGACCAAAACGAGGCAAAGTTCGAGAAGTGTCTCGCGTCGCACTACCCAAACACCCGGGAGGATTTCGCGTACCTGCTCAATTGCATGGGGCTCACCGGTCACGCGGTGGAGATCGGGGTGCAGCGGGGGGTGCACGCGAAACAGTTTCTGGAAAAGTGGCAGGGGAAATTGCTGTACCTGGTAGACCGGTGGGAGCACGTGGTGTCGCAGACCTACATCGACATCGCCAACATTGGCTCCACCGGCATGCAGACGCTGAAGCAAAAAGCGGTGGAAGCGTTGCAGCCATTCGGTATGCACTGACGAGGTGGTAGCTGCGTCGGGATCTGGAAGAAGTGATAGCTCTACTTATGTCGCTACTTGTCAAGAAGTGCTCGATCATCCTATGAGGACTGTTTGTTATGTTCGGTATATCGCTTATTCGTTCTTCCATCGACCCGATTATCGTGTCATCGCAACAAGATAGAAATATTTTGCCTTTCCTGATAGTCATATACATATGGTGCGCTTGTTACTTCCAACACCGGCAAGACACTTTTGTAGTCCCGCCCCATATTTGAAGACCGGTACAAAATTCTGCACGCGTGGAGCGAAGACGCGGCAAAGGAGGTGGCAGACCAGTCGTTGGACTTCGTTTACCTGGACGCGCGCCACGACTTCCAGGGCGTGTTCTCGGACTTGATCGCGTGGTGGCCCAAGTTGAGGATCGGCGGGGTGATCGCGGGTCACGACTACTGCGACGGGGAGCTGCCGGAAGGCGATTTCTTCGTGCAAACCGCGGTCCAAAGCTTCCTGGGCACGATCTCGTCTTCTACCGGCGTTGATAGGGGGGACGGTGCAGCGAGCACAACTTCAGCTGTTGGGGCAGAGGATGGCGGGAGCGGAGCGGATGGCGCTGGTATAATTTTTACGTAGCGCACTCGTCCTGTTTCAGTAAAGATTTGAAATTCGGATGAAGACCCTTCTACATTACATCGAAGAGGGATTCTTGACTGGATATATTCCTCCGCAGAACGTATACGTAAACCTAAACGAAAATCAAAACTTTACTGGTAGTGTTGGACATCTTGGAAACTAAAGAGAATAAAGCTCGACTCCTTGTTTTTCTTTATCAGTCCCTCGACCGTCAACTTCCCCGGTGCACGTGACAAAAGAGCCGGTGAAATTTGTTTCCTTCTTCGTCCTGAAGACCGCGGCCCTTGACGCCCGCGTGCGGACGCAGACGTTCCGGTCCTTCCCGATCAACCGCGTGTATCCGCAGCACTCTTGGTACTTTTCGTTGTTTTACCGCGACCACGCGAATTTCAAGACGAAGTGCCGCACCCTCTGCCAGTTCGACTGTGATCGCCGCCTGCGCCAGATTTTTCCCGAGGACTTCGCACTGCTCTCCTCGTCAACCGGAAGTGGAGGTGCCGCAGATCTTCATGCCTGCTTCTCGGGGGTTCCGCAAACGACGAGAGAAGGAGGTGTTGCGGGTTCGTCGTACCACGAGGGAAGTAGTAGTAGACCTACAGCATCAACAGCTGGTCTCCAAGCCAACATCCACGATGGCGTGGGTAATGGTAGAGCACTGGCAACCTCAGGTGCTAGAAACAAAGATGATACCACCATCGCTGTGAAAGAAGTAATACCAAATCCCGCTGCACCCTCAACGACGACGCTTGCACCGATAAAACCCTCAGCCTTGTCTTCTTCTAGTACCAAAGCACATGCTACTGCGGCTCATCTCGTCTCGTCCGTGGTCTCAGCAGACCACAGTGAGGACAGCGAAAGCGTGTGTAGTCGGCTCTCGCCGTCTTTCACCACGTACCGCAACGAGTGCGTCCGACGGTGCGGTGTGACCTGCGGCCAGCGGGAAACCCTGTTTCAGCACATCCTTCAGTCCTCTGCCGGGAAGGAACTGCACGAGAGCCAGGTGTTCCGGATCGACCCGGGGTTTTTCCGCGACGTGACGCGCGACCCGGTGCCGAGCGAGCAGGAATTTGTGTTGAACGCGGACAATTTCTTCCAAGAAAGGATACGACAGCACCAGAGTGAGGATGAAAAAGCTCTTGCAAGAAGTGGCTCTAGTAGTTCTTCTTCTTCTAGTACAACAGGCACTCCTCCTCCACATAATTCGACGGCGCGCACAATAACTCAAAAGAAGGAAGAAAGCCGCCACGTCATCTGCTGTGCCGGTCGCCATCAGTTCAACTGGGGCACGCCAGAGACGGCTGTTGCTGGCAGGGAAGAGCTGTAATGAAGACTTTTTCTGATCGCGCAACGGGAACACTGTTGAAGTTTCCAAATGACAGGAACAAGCCGCGGCAGAAAAAACAATCATTCCATTTCTTCGAATTTGTTGCTACTCTCACTGACTAGGACTAGCTAAACTTGAGAATTCAGATACGGTCCGGCCCCGCCTGGGCGCGTACAGAAGATGATGTGGTTGAGTCTATCAATCTGTCACATACACATCAATGAAGACGCGATGTCTTCCACTGGCCAGCCCGGAATAAAGCGAACCAAAGTGAAGACTACTCATCCATGACCGGCGTATTGTCCGCCTCCTTGTTTCACGTTCATCCATTTGAGTGAACTTGTGATGCAGAGCCTGAATCTCAATGAACTCGTCGAGTTGCATAGAAGTGGTTTAGTACGACCTCCACACGAAAAAGCAAAGACAAACGAACTCAAGTAGCAGAACAAGGTGCGAGTCGTGTTGAGAGAGGTTGATGTCCCCTGTTGGTGGTGTCTCCGCGGACGATTACTTACTTATCCGCTCGAGGCCCAGCTGTATCCACCTTGAAGTTCGTCTATCTTCGTTCTTTCAGATCAGCTGAACCGGCTGAAATCGCCAATCGGGAGGACCATCTCCCCCGATGTAGTTGCAACACTGAGGACCACTAACATTGAGACTGCACGCCCAATCAACATGATACAACCACCGAGCAGCTCCTGATCCGCTGCTCCTTTTGGTGAAAGATTGACGTGGAATCTAGCTGTTTCTGGACAACGACCTACAGCTAGTACACGACAAGAAAATGAGCTTCGTCGATAGCGATGACTTCAAGGAACTTGTATCGAATGCAAGATTTTTCTCTTTTTCCACCACAAATTTGAGTCTTTAGATGCTGGGATGCTTATCGACACTGAACGATGAGTGTCGTTGACATGATCCTGCAAAAATCTGTCTTCCCGAGCTGGGATCAACATATTGGTCGGGAAAGAGAATGCTTTGCTGTGCATAGTTTTTCCTTATGTTCGATAAGGACAACGGGGGCAGTATGGCGTTCTCAAGTGTTACATTCTCAGCCGTTGCATGAATTTGCGACGCAAGAATGGGAAAAGTTAAAGGGGGAAGCTGGCACCTGTAGCATTACAAATTACGCACAGACCACTTAGGCGCGGTTTAGCCCTTCGTAAATTTGTCATGCGGAGCAGCTTGATCGTGAGGATGATGATGGTACTTTTGCATGACAGATTCATCTTCTAACAGACACTTGAGAATGTAACGCTTGAGATCTCCATAGGCAGTATCGACGAGCAGGAGTTCATTTGAATTGCAAAAGCATCGTACACGTACTCGTATAAATGCATTACAAATTTCCTCAGCATGAGAAATAAAATTTGTCATGCTGAGTTGCCTTGGGAACAAGATTTGTAATGCTGCAAGACTTGCATTTATACGAGTACGATACTTTTGCACAGGATAGTTCAATCAGATGCTGCGAGTGCTGGGCATCAGTACCCACTTAACTTTTGTCATTTGTTTCGATTCTCTATCCCGTAGCTGACGATGACGTATTAACGCTGAACGCAGCTATTAACAAATCGCACATACTAATTTTTGGTCTTGCTATTTGAGCACCGTGGTCCGCTTCATTATCATTCGTTCGCACTCGACACACATGGGAGCCAAATGTTACTGCTTTATTTGCCCACGAAGAGAATAACTGTTGACATGTATTTCACCCTGCGGTCGCCGAATTTAGCACAACAGAAAATTATTATACCATCCTCATCAACACCTCCCAGATGTCAAGTTCCCCAAGGATCCGGACGACGGGATTACCTTTCCCGAGCTTTGCGCCCTGTTGAATCACCTGTCCCGCCCGCTGTCGCGCGAGGAGGAGATCCGGGAGGCCTACAAGTTTTTTGCCCCCTCCGGCGGCATGATAACGCCACAAAGCTTGATGGAGGCCTACGGCATCCTGGGCGACAACACACTCTCGGTCCGGGACGCGGCTAACTTGCTCAACGTCCAACCGGGCGTCGAGCTCATGACGGAGGAAGAGTGGGAAAATGCCAAGGACCACGGTACTATAGCGAAACCAAAAACAAAATCCAAATACTTCAATAGTGGATCACGATGAATCATTTTCCATATATGAAAATCTCGTGGTCAACATCAACGCGACTCATCATGCCACAACCAACAGGTGCCGGGATAGCAGAGGGATCGCAGGGCATGGCCTACAATGAGTTCGAGTTCCGTCTTCTCTCCACAATGACCAAAGAAGACGAAGAGGGGCATCCGAAGCTGGGAATGAGTCCCAGGAAAGCGAAGAGCCCCCAGAACCGAAAAGCGTCGCTGGCGTGAAATGAGTAGTTGTACCCTGAGGAAGGGGGCAATTTAAGTGTTGCGTCCTCCATTCGACAGGCAGCATAAGAAAATGAATCAAAAGGTTCCTGTTTCAGTTTGAAAACAAGAACTGTATGATGAAGAAGACGCCGAGGGTTTTTTGCTATCAAACCGTGGTAAGATCGTGACCTCCGCGAAGCCAAAAGATGTCCGTATGAAAATTGTGTTTCAGAATGATGAACGAAAAGCGAACTAAAGTTGAAGCTGAATTTATCAAAGAAATCTTTCAAAGAGGAAGCTCCATCTTGCAGCTGAGCGGATCTCTGTACAAATGTGTTGAAGTGCACAAACCTTGGACTTTTTCTGGAACACTGCGCGACATCTATTTCGGTTCTCGGCTCTTTCATGCACTCTTGTCGACGTCGTGGGCGTCCTCGGAGTCTGTGTAGAATTGATAAAAACTAAATTTGATAAAGATGTTTTGCCGCCTGTGATCACGATGAACTGTCGGTCGTTGAGGATTTGCGTCGCTCGGTTACATCTTCTGCATTTACTGCGACGCGCAAATTGCGCGTATACAATTGGCATAATTGGAGTAAGCGTTACAATTACATCAAGAAGAGGACCAAGTCCTGTCTCTCGGTGAGTGTGCTCGGGAGTGAGTTTGTCTTTGGTATTTGAGAGAGAAGATGAGGTGGAAGAGGGACGGGAGAGTTCAAGAGAGCGCCGTCTGACGATGACCATGACTTGCCAGGACGACACAAATTTAGCGGCTTTCTCTTGACTGCAACATTCTGCTCAGGTCCTTAGAAAATCTGCACACAGCACGACACTGAAGGTTTTTTTACTCTCTCGTGATCATAACTTATCTACGATGTCCTCCAATGTATTCTATTCTAAAGTTGAAAAATGCACTTGAAAGCAAAGGGCGGACATCATGCGTTCTGAAGCGTCAGGCACTCGTTGTCCGCGCGCTGCAGAAGTTGATCGTGGAAGACTTCTGCGGCTCTCGTGCTTCTGCTTCGCTGACCATACTACGATCTGCAAACAGACGGCTTTCTAGAGCTGAGGCTGGCACCTACAACGTCATCACAGAGCAAGTTAAGTAGTTTTTGCTAAACCTCGTCCCGGAGCCGGCGCTACAAGTCTGTCTCGGAGCGTGATCGTGAAGCGACAACGACATAAAGGCGTGCTGTATTATCCACACTGACCACCACCTAGAGGAACCAACACGTCGACGCCATGCAACCAGCACCGTCGGCCCCCGAGGGCGGCGTAACTGCCACTATGTCCAGCTCCTCCACCAGAAACCCCGTCTTCGTCGAGGCGGCGCCCGCGAACAGCGACACATCGTCTCAGGCGGTGCAGCAGTTTTTTCGCGAAAACAAGTACATTCGGCAGCTGGGGGTGGTGATGCTGGCCAACGGGTTGGACATCATGATAAACTACCCTACCTGGATCCTGTCCAAGCGGATGTCGGCCGGTCTGGGCGTGCCGCGCGGCGTGGCCGAGCTCTACCGCGGGGGGCTGAGTTTTTTCTGCGCGGGCGTCGGAACCTTGTACGTGGAAGATTTCGTGCACAACAGCCTCGCCAGAATGCGTGCGCAAAGGGGTACTAGCTCCAGCTCGATATCTTCAGAGAAAAAGAACGAAGGCGATAGCCAGCGGCCCACTACTGTAACCTCCACGTCGCGAGAGCCATCATCTGCAACCGGGACGACAATCGGTTCTGTTTTCAAGCGCTCTTTGTCGTCGCAAGCGGCGGACGAAGAGGATGTTGAATCGGGCGGCGCTAGTACAGCTGGTACTAACCTAAAAATGCACAAGAAGAATTCGGAGCTCGCTTTCCCGGGCGGTGACCTGTCCGAGGAAGAGTTTGAAGAGTCGGTCGCGATTGCGCGGAAAATTGCGCCCGTCGGCCCGCGCTACAGCTACCACATTCCGCGCGCGGCTTTTGCGCGGCTGAAGGAGCAGGAGTCAGAGGAGGAGCTGGAGAAGCGTATCCGGGATTTGCGGCGACAGACCAGAAACGCGAAGAAGGCGGACTCTGAGGATCCGGACGCAGACACTTACTTAAGTGCAGGAGGAAGGCAATCTTTGCGAGGTGGTGTTACTGCTGGAGCCGCAGGAGCTACACCCACAGAAGGTCTTTCATCGGAAACAGGTTATAATTTCCAGAGCCGGTTCCTGCCAACTGGATGGAACGCCACATTCCCTACGATGACAACCAGTGACTTGTTGGAAACGGTCTCGAATCCGACCGCGTCAGCCCTTTTGTCCGGAATGATGGGCTATCAATTGCAAAAGTGTCTGGGTCTGGAAAGATGCAAGGTTTGTCATGCTTGGCTAGCATAACTCTTAAGTTTGTCATGGGCGTGACCCAAGTCTCCCACTTTTCTCTCATGCAGAAGCTCACTTTGTCATGCAGAATAGACAAGACTGTAGCAACTCCAAAACTTGTCATGCTTGGCAGTCAACTGAGGTTTTCTTGTCTTTCCCAACCAGCATCACAAGTTTCCAGACCCAAACACTTTTGCATTTGATATGGGCGGCTTGATGGTCGGCACGTGGGCGGAAACCTTCATCACCAAGTTGCACATGGAGAGTGAAAAGGTCAATGTCAAGAAGGAGAACTTTCGTCGCGTAGTGGACGTCATGGGCGTGACGCCTTCGGAGCGGGATAAAAACCTCGTCGGGCTGGATAGGGTGCAGGAACATGAAGGAATGATAAAGCAGGGCGGAAATAGTAATTCAAGTTCTAGTACTACGACAAGTAGCGGAACTACATCAAGTGGGCAACAGAACGCTGTTGTTGACAACAAAAAATCTACCACGTCTGCGGGTAGTGGTGGCACAGCAGGCACTGGCACGTCCGCGTCCTCTTCCACAAGTACTACTTCCGGCTCAGGTTCTCGTACAGGAGCTCCGGCAGCAGCAACATCTCCCCAGCAACCCCCTCCTAGCGCAACACCACTACAGGCTTCTCCCAGCGCCTCAACAAGCTCCTCCAGTAGTACTAGCACGACCTCTAGTACAACAAATAGCAAAACCCAGCAGACCCGTTCGTTCTCCGGCTCTGCGAAACATAACGACCCCAAAAATCCTGAAATGACATCAAAGACCGCAAACAATAACTCAATTCCTCAAGCATCAAAACCTGCCGACCTCCCCAGGAAAAACGCCCACACCGCGCTTCGATCGGAAGCCGATGCGCTCCGGTCCATGCTGGGATCGGACGACGCGGCCGAGTACAGAAAACTGAAAATCCGCCACAGGGCAAGGAATCTGCAAAATAAAATGGGCAACAGTAATGCAGCTAATGCAGGCAAAACGATGAACCCCCTTCCGGCTATAAACAACGCCACCGCGCCATTTTCCTCGCAACTGCTGAAGAACCACGTGCAGCGAAAACACAGCGTCTCGTCCGCCGTGCTGTCTGAAGTTTCGCCGGCGTTTCTGTCCCGCACAGTCCTGGACGAGATGTCGTCTGCCATGGTGAACCACGATGTGGCCAAAGCGAAAAAAACCGAGTTCGAGCAGAAGATGGCGGAGGCCAAGGAGGTCCGCGACAGCCGGCTGCGACGCGAGGTAAAGCCCGTGTACCAGCGGGCGCTGCGGTCGACGTTCTTGGACAAAATTCCGCCGTACGGCACCTCCATGATCATGATGCGCGAGGCCACGTACACGGTGAGTCTCTTCTATTTGATCGCCAAGATGGAGTCGATTTTTTTCGAGCGGTTCCCGAAGCCGGAAAGGTACGTGCCGACCATGCAAATGGCAAAGGAGTGGTTTACGGGGAAGGTTGTAGCGGCGGGAGAGGGTGGAGCGTCTTCTAGTGCTGGTGGCGCAGAGTCAAGGAAAACTACCTCAACATCATCCACGTCTTCAAGTAGCTCAAGTACAATACAGCACAACGACGCGTCAAAACGACCAGCCGCAGAGCAGCAGTCGCAAAACTTTCTTCTTCGGGCATTAAGCCGCTCCAGTGAGGAGCTAGAGACTGGTCTTCGTGGGGGCAACGGCAGCGCTTGCCCGACACCGAACACGGAGGACGCCCACGCCGTGGATGCCGCCGCGTTTCCGACTGTTTCTCGCGGTCCGTTGGGGAGTTTGGGCTCCGTCGGCCAGATTCCCGCGGCCAAGTGGGAAGCGCCGGAAAATGTTGTTGTAGCTGGGGATAAAAATGAGTCCGATAATTCTAGTGGTTTCTTTTCCTCAACTGCAAAGCTGCCGAAAAAGATGAAGAGCGTGATATCTATCAACGAGATGGAAACCGAGGATCGCTACGCCGGGGTGTTTTCCGAAGCGCGCAACAAGTACATCAAAGACGATGGTGGTAACTCGAAGACCTACATGCTCCTCCGGGAACGGTCGATGCAGCTGGTCCGGGCGGCGGAGGAAGACTTTCAGCGAGAGAAGACGAGCGTGAAGTCGTCCGAATTGAGCCCCGAGGAATACAAGCAGCTGGCGTACTACAACTTCAAGAAGGAGGCTTTTGTCGTGCTCAGTTCGTCCGCCGTGTTCACCCTGTTTTCCACGGGCCCCATGGTTGTGGCGTCGCAGCAACAGGTATCCAGGAAAAAACACCAATGAATCCCCATCCATTTTTTGCATGACAAACACTGCAGCTGATGCATATTTTGCATTACAAATTGGATGGGGATGGGTGTTTCTGTTTCTTCCTGGATAACAGGCCTACAGCACCCCGCTCGTCGAAACCGCGGCGCGTATCTGGCGGCTGGAGGGTCCCTATGAGAATGCACAAGTCCTCCACCCCCTCCCCCTCATTGGTAATGCAAAGTACCCAATTCACCTTTTGCCTCTTCGCACTGTTTGCATGACAAGTGCCTTATAAGTACTCCAGTGCAAATTTGTCATGCAAAACCGGCATTCTTGCTGATGCATGTATTGCCGTTCATGCTATACAAATGAGGGGGAGGGGGAGTTGTGCACTGTTATAGCCCCCGGGGGTTTCTCAAGGGCCTGCTGCCAAGGTGGGCCACATTGACCGGGAGTATTTTGGTGGTGAGTAACGTCATCAACTTCTTTGACGAAGATCACGTGGATGAGGACGGAGCAACATGACAACTAAGTAGGGAAGAACCAGTACCAGTGTGGTGCTCACGTTTACAGTACACCAGAATTCCCGAGGCCAAGCTTTCTGATGTTTCTGCTGGCAAAATGATAGGGCCTGAGTTTTTGAATCAACTGACTATGCTGCGGAATACTGCATGCGAATAGAAGAGGGTCTTCATGCCTGCTGGAGTACGGGGCGTTTGCATTTTATTTTCATTGTAAAAAAGTACTTTTTATTGCGATTTATTTTGAATGTTGGCGAGGTATTCACCGATGGGCTATTTGAGGTTTATTTCCGACAGACTGCAATTTTTTTTGGCGAAAAAAAAAAATCGCTGGGCTGAAGAGCCCTGATTGCCTTCGCGCTGGCAATCGGAGTTGTGGCGTTTAGGAGCCTGCGTCGCCTGAGCTTTTAGGCCATTAGCTGTTGACGGACATTGGCCCCCATCGCATTGCTTAATGTTTTTCCGGGTTGGCCTGTTGCGCTAGACCGGGTCGGGCGGGTCAGGACCTGCGTGGCTTGACGCGCAAGATCGCACGCAGCGCGCAGCGCTTCCAGGCGTCTTCGTGGCCCCCGTCCTGTGACAGTGGGGCCGCATTGAATTCGGCCTGGCGCACCAGCCACACCGGCGCCCGACAGTCCCGGCCAACAAGACGCCGCGGCGCGGTGAAGCGCTCTGCGAAAACTTTTTTGCTATGGGCCGGCGGCACAGCTGATGGGTTCGCCTGCTTGCGCGGCCTCCCCCCTGGCTTCGCGATGGCTTTGGTGGTTGGCCGGCATCGGGCCTCTCCCAAGCAAAGGCTGGGGTCTCGCATTGGCAGCGGTGCTTGAGGAGCAGCACACCACCCGGGGTCCTTAAAAGAAGAGCAGGCTTGGGCGGCCGGAAGTCTTTGCGGGTCACCGCCATGCCCCTGCGCCCGGGCCCGGCAGGGGCGTTCTTTTTCCGGGCCCCCCGCGCGGAAGGGGGGGTAAGCAGTTGCCTAAGAAAAATGCCCGGCCGGCCCCTGGATACAAGCGCGCCGGCCAAAGAAGGTGGCGAGCAGGGAAACGCAATGAAAACCGCCAAGCCCCAGCCTCCCGCGGCGGCTGCTTTTGCCCCCGTGAAAGCCCCCCGAAGCCTGCCCCCCCCTATTCTTAAAGCTTTGCCCGGCGCCTGCCGCGGCCCGGCCGCGCAAAATGCTGGCGCGCCACAACCGCCCCGGCGCGCCTTCCTGCTCTCAGGAGGCGCCATCGGCTGCCGGGCAAAAAGAAAAGGCCGCCGGCGGGGGGGCCAGCAGGATGCGCGACTAGCTCGGCCCCGCCCGCGCAGGTGCTTAGGCTGGGGCTTGGGGCCCGGGAAAGGTGTCGCGCGGCAGCGGGGGCAGCTTTATGGGCAAAAAAAGACCGCCCCCGCGCCCCGCGAATGGGGCGCAGCCCCGGGGACAAGAAAGGAAGCGACGCAACCCTTTGCATTTTCCCCAGCTATCGCGGCTTGGCGCCGTTGTTGCCAAGCCGCCCGTGGGCTGAGGGCCAGCGGCCTGCGCCCAGGGGCGGTCCTCTTCGGGCAGGACTGCTCACGGGCGGCGACCGCTTGTTCGCATGCCCCCGGGCCTGCCGCGCCCCCCGGGCGACCCCGTCCGGGGGGGTAGTTGGAGGTAAATTTCTTACCGGGCGAAATTTGCGAAATATTTAGGTTCGTCTGCCCCTGATATTTACAAAATATTTAGCTCGAAACGCGACCACAGTGTTTTCCCATTGAAATCATTAAGGAGCCGAATCCGGCCGCGTTTCGAGCTAAATATTTTGTAAATATCAGAAGCGTTCCGAGCTAAATTTTCGCAGTGTTCCGGCAGCCGGGCCGCGGACCGGATTGGCGCTTCGCGAGGGCTTCCGGGGCCCCGGTGGTGCCTCTCCGACGCAGGCAGCAGGGCGACGGGCCCCAAGCCCCCGCCCGGGGAATGCAGGGCGGGCCCGGGGAAGAACTCGGGGGCAACGTGAAAAAGGCCGCAAAGGCTCCGCCGGCAAGGCCGGCGTCAGCGATGTCCGCTTGGGGGCTCTTCCGTTGCCCGGCCGGCCGCCCAGAGGATGTGGATGGGCGGCCCCTTGGCTTCGGGGAAGGCCCCTGCAGTGGGAGAGGGTTCGTGCAAGCTACCTGGCGCGCGCGTCCGCGGAACACCCGGGGCCCCCCGTCGCAGACCTTAGCCCGCCGGATGGCGCCGCCGCCTTCCGAGCCACTATCGCGCCCTTGTGCCCGGGCCCGGCCACAGCGCCTTTTTGGGATTTGCCCTCTGCCCGGCGGCACGCGAGGAAACCACGCAAAAGGCCCAAACCCCCGGCAGGCCGCGGCCGGAAAAAAGACCGGGCCGCGGGGCGGGCTTACCTGGAGACGCGTTGGCAGCCGGCCGCGTTGTTTTTCTGCCGGGCGCGTGTGCATGTTTCTGAAGTTCCCCAGCACCGGCCTGGCTTTTTGCAAAAATCCCCCCGCTTGTATTGCGCAAATCGGCCGAACAAAGCCGGCGCGCAGCGGGTGGCCCGGCGCTTCCTTTACCATGCCGCGGCCCCGACGCTCCGTTGGGGCATCCTGGCAAGCAGCCTCGAAGGACACGGAGCAGGGGCACGCGCAGCCGGGCAGCGGCCACACGGGGGGGCCGCGGCGTAAAGGGAGGTGGCAGGGGCCAAACGAAAACAGGCAGGGCGCGAAGGAGGGTGGGAGGCCATGCGGCAATTGCCTGCTAGTGTGGGGCCCGCAAAAACGCAGCGGGGCGAAACCACACCACGGGCCGCGACGCGGTCTCGCCGCTGATGGCCGTTCCCCAGTCTTGGGTCGCTTCGAAAAAGTAGGCGCGCCAGGAGGCGCCCCGGCCTTTCCTTGAGATAGGCCGCCTAGCGGTTTCGGCAATGGGCCTTGCGGCAGTGCACGAAGCCCGTGCTGCTGCGGTAAGTATGGTTTTGGGGGGTGCGGAGGAGTTCCGGGTGGTGTACCTTGCGGTGTGGCGTGTCGCTCGGGAAAATCATCCGTGCGATTAGCCCGCAGCGTCATCTCCTTGCCGCCCTCATGGGGGTGAGTGTGTGTCGTGCCCCGTGCCGTGCAGCTGACAGCCATAAAGGAGAGGCCATGCTCAGGGGCCCCCATATCAACTCACGACTGGCCGCGGCTTGGCAAAAATGGATTTTGCATCCGAAAAATGTCGGAAATTTCGCCTGCAATACCCATCGGGCGATTCCTCTCCAATGAATGGCTCTCTTTCGCTAGGATCTCTACAACGTTTCGGTTTTGCTTTATTTCGTGTACTACTGGATCGACATCACCATGAAATCAAACGAGGGGACGTCGAGATTGATGATGAATTCTCGTCAGTAGACTCATTGGAGGTGTTAATAAACGACAACAAACGCAAGAAATAAGCTGTCAATCCTCGGGTACAACATTCTTTTTCGTGTTCGGACCGCGTCACGCGGCTGCATCTTGTGCTCCCCCAGTTCACTTCTACTTTTTTCATAGTTTGGCAAACTTTTGCTTTTCTTGTCTACTGATTTTGAGTTGTGTGGCCATCAGTGTTTCTGTTGTTTGGGATTAGATCGAAGTTGTTCATCTCTGGATTCACGATGATGTCTCTTGGCAAGGTGGATCCTTGTTTAGCTAGTATCCATACGCATACTAGGAAAATGAAGCGAAGTGAAGCTTTTGGAAAGGATCCAGGTTCAAGGCAGTCCTAGCTCAACAGAAGATGAAAAAGATCAAGTCCTCGCTATCTTTTCCTGGGCAAGTTTCAGGATGGTCTTGGTCACCGAAGGGAGCACCGGCCACAGCACATAGTAGTGAAGTAGAGTCTATTCGCCGCTTTCACAAGAAGACATGTGCCACGGAGGAGAACCTGCGCCCTTCATTGAAATAAAAAATCACTACTAGTGCAAATCAGTGCACCCATGGTGCGGCGAAAAGTTGTGCCCCCATGTGCCGGGATGCGCTCTGTGCGTAGCAGAACGGAAGGATTGCGATTGGTTTCTCGCAGCGATAGTTCGCTGTCATCTGTTGCACTTGTGCATCACGATTCAAGTGGTCTGGCGTGCTTTCCCCGAAAGGTACGCTCATCGCAAATCCCGGAGCTTGGTCACCCGATGTGTGTGCTTGGGGCAGTGAGATACTACGAATCTTCAGCGGCATCGACAGCACCGCTCTGCGCAGAAGAGGGTCGTGAGGACGAAACTTCCGCTGTGGATGACGTGGAACAAGTGCAAGATGAAGAGCATGTTGACAACAGTCCGGAGGTGGACACCATCTCAGTGGCCGCGCCTGGCACAGATGCCGATGCACACCGGTACTGCAAGGGTCTCCTGCACTACCTGAAAAGCGGGAAAGCCACAGAGCGCTTCAAGGATCTCCGCAAAAACGAGGCAGAATTCGACATCGGCGCGCGGCGATACGTCGTGCAGAATTTGCGTAGTGTGTTAGAGCACGTCGCGAAGAAGGAGGTAGAGGTCCTCGCACAAGGCCCTCCTTCATCTTTACGAAATAAAATGGACGAGACCGACCCCGGTACCTTGTTTGCGGCAACGCAGCAACCTTGTTCGTCATCCGCTTCAGGTGGATATTCAGGAAATATTGGCCTCCATTCCGAGGACCTTGCAAACTATCCGTACCTGTTGCGCCAGATGCAGATCACCGACGCGGGAACGCTGGAACCTCTCCTGGATCTCGTGGTTAACCGAATTCTGCAAAAGCGATTTCGGCTGGTCTACGCGTGGAAACGGCCGGGGGGAGAGGCAGATGACCATCATTCTAGTGGTGGTGCAGAGAAAGGTCAAATAAACTCTTTGAAAAAATCTACAAGCGGAGGTACAGCTTCTACATTCAGAAAAGGAAAAACGTCCACGTCAACATCCTCATCTTCGGAGCAGGACCCGACCTTTGCCGGCGAACATCAAGACGCCAAGCTCCCGAAGGTCCCATCAGATTTTCGGAAAACTGCGAAGCTTCCCTCGCAACTCTCCACGTTTGTCAAAACCCTGAAGGAGCTCCCGGTGGACTTCAAGGGCCCGCTCCACGCGGTCCGCAGGTTCGCAGATAAGGTCGTTGAACACTTAGAAAGGTTCGACACGGCGACCCTGTGCTTTTTACTGGATGAGCTGCACAGCCGGGGCGTTCCGTTGGACGTTGTGCACCACCGGGCGCGGTTTTACCGAGAACTGTGTAGTCGCTTGGTGGAAGGAGGTAAAGGAGGAGCGACAGATCAACAACATGTTCGGGAACCAATGTCAGTTCCGAGTACCCAGGAGCGGCAAATTTTACTGGAAAAGCTGACACCCGTGGTTTTCGAGGACCACGGCAGTGCGAAGTTCGCTTTGCTCTCTGAGGATCCGCATAACCTTGGTGGAAAGAAGACAGAGCCTGCCGATGCCGCGGTGGAGCTAGAAGAATCACAATCAGGAGCCACTCGAGGAGAATCGGCTGCAGCAGATAAGACCGCAACTACAGTACTAGAAAACGGCAAAAATGCCCAAGAGAAACAAGAAGGCAGGATTTCGGAGAAAGCTTTGTCGCGAGCCGCCGATGCAAAAGCGGTGCAGCAGGCGTCAGAGGATCTGCAAGCGTTGAAGCTGTTTCTGGGATCACAGCTCCGCCTCCAGATCGTGGAGGCGAAAGACGTTCGTGAGCTGGAAGTTCGGTGCGGGGCGTTATTGCGCTACTTCCTGGACCAAAGCTTTGATAGTTGTACAAGAACAAGAACAGAAGAGGGCTTACCCGACGCCAGCAACGTTCAAAAACAATTTTCACCCCATGGAGCTGCACCGTCAAGAACTTCCGCGAATAAAACAACTGCACCCACCGCCACAGGTCAAGAATCGTGCGAATTATCTTCCAAACAGGCCATCCTGCGAGACTTTTGCGTCCGCGCCCGTGGTCTTGTCAAAGCGCAGAAAGAGTACGGGAAGCTTCTGTGGCACACGCGCGGGCTGGAGCACTGGGCCCGGGCGGAAATCGTGCGGGAGTGGTTCCTGCCCATGGTCGACGCCGTGAAGAGTGGGCGAAACGCCATGGACCTGTTTTTGGTCGCGAAATGGCTGGAAATGATGACCGATCTGGAGGAAACGGATCTCCCCGAGGTTGGGGAACTGCGGGAACTGCTCACAAAACGAATTTTAGCGAGGAAAACGGGTATTTTTGGAATTGTTCGTCATTTATATGTAGTGAGGTCGTTTTGAACAAATACATCAATTGATCTAAATTTAGTATCGGCAAAAGTCAAAGTACTTTACTTACATTTTCATTCTTCCTCTAGATCTTCTTACCTCGAGCGTGGCCATCTCTCTCCTGCTCGCTACCGGAAAGAAGGAGTTTCTTGACCTGGTCACGGACGTGCCCTCCCTCTCTCCGGCGGACTTGAAGAAGGTCATGCGTTTACCGAACGCCGACTTGCGCTGGAGCTTCGTGTTGAAGGCTGCCAAGTGCGCAGACCGACTCTCACCGGATCAGCTGTTGGTCCTGGTTACCGGACAGTACACCAAGGAACAGTGGCAGGAGCTGAAGAAGTTGAAGCTAGTTGGACCGCAAAAGAACGCAGGGGCAAGACCAGCATCCACCAGCTCAGGGGATATAAAAGACGAGAAAACTGCACAACAAACTTGGGCTTCCCCTTTCGAGGATGCGATGCGCAGGAAGCTGTGGCAGAAGAACGCAAAACTCTCACTGGAAGACCTGAACGGCTTGATAGCAGCGATGACAAAATCGCACTGCCACGATTCCAGGCTACTGGCCACTATCCGAAACGCGTACACGCGCCAGGTGCTCGGCGCGCCTGTGCATGCGGAATTCTAGAACGCATTTGTATTTTTCTACAGGCGCAGACGTCCTAAGTACAAGATTATAGTGAAGAAAGAAACAAATAATCCCTATATTATAATTTTGTCCTGTGTCTTCATCGTGTTCCGAAATGTCCTTGAAGATTGATGATCAAAGATTACAAACTTCATGCTGTGTCGCAGTTCTAGACTATGCAACGTTTTTCAGTTCTTGGCATTGGTTTTCGTCACTCTCACTCTGACCAGATCTCTAGCCTGAATGGCACATTGAGCAACAGGATAGTAGATGCGCAACGTAGTTCATGATCTAGTAACGGTAGATGTTATGTTGCGAATATGTCGCCCCATCGGAAGGATCTCACTTCTTAGTGCTGCGCTATTCAAGATATTCCGTCCGTGCCACGTAAACAAGATCGCTAGAGGTAGAGGAGTAAGGTAACTCATGACAACGATGAATAAGATTAGAACTAGCAGTAAAATACGGGGTAGCTACATTAGTAGTAGGACGACAAGTGCAATACCCAGTTCCAATCCTGTTGAGTCAGCCACGATCTAATTTAGAAGAGCACCCGCACCGAAAAACTGCTGACATCTTTTCTTTATTATCCTTTTTGCACGAGGAAGCCGCTGTTTTATGTAGAGAATCGTTCGATCGATTTCGGCTCACGGTTTTCATATCGGACAATATCCGATTATACATCATTTCTCTTCATCTATACAACTCCGTCTAGGATTTATTTCAGAGATATTTTGGATCTGCGAAATGTGCATTAACGTACCGTAGCCTTTTTGCAAAAAGCACCACAATATTTTGAAGTTGAACAACAAACATCTATTGAAATTGGTATACAAAACGCAAACGTCCGGCCCATCTGCTAACTAACCTAAGGATGGGCTCCTCCTCGGCATCTTCCTCCTCCCGGCCGACGAGGGAGCTGCGACCGCCGGCCCGAGTGAAGTTTTCTTTGTCGGCCCTGCAGCTCGTCCTGTTCAAGAACGTTTTTCAGCACCCCGCTGTTGACTGTTTGCATCTAGAAAAAAGAAAAACGTATTTTTACCGGCCCGCCCCCAATTCCAACTCGGACGAGCCGAGCTGGGATGGTGTGGGGCCTTGGCCATATGCATTGCAAAATAAGTATCGTACTCGTATAAATGCATTACAAATTTCCTCAGCATGAGAAATAAAATTTGTAATGCGGATTTCACTCAAGAAAAAGACTTGTAGCGCATGACTGCAATTACTACGAGTGCGATGCTTTTGCAGTTCATAGGCCGACCACTCGGGCAACTTTCGACCGCGATCATGCGGCTGTACCAAGCCGGTCCAGTCGGAGGGGTGGCTCCGTAGACGAGCACCAACGAGGGCGGAGCAGTAGAGGAGGAATAATTCCCGGTGCTGGACATCAACCCGCGGGGCCGCTTTCCGATGTGCTGCGCACCGCCGCAGGAGGGGGTGGTGCAACAAGTTCCGCCGCGGCGGGGGCAGCAGCATCAACAACTTCATCTCGCATGGCAGCTCCAGCGGCAGGACGTGTGCTGCCGCGAAGGCCGAAGAGCATGGGGACGTTGCGAAGTCGTCAAGACACGCCGACGAGAGGAACTACACTGAGAAACAGGGCGATGGTTCCGGTTGCGGTAGAACGAAATGGTGGAAATAATGCTGCTGCCACTGAACGAGAACGAGGTGGGACAGTAGAGCCTCAACCAGAGCGGGGCGTAGTTCCAGACACTCAACATCATCCGGTGGTTGTTTCCGAAAAGAAAACGAAGCAGGAGGAGGCGTCCCTGCCAGATGCGAAGCCGGAGGCTGGAACACCGGCCGACCACGACCATGCAGGTGCTCTTCTGCGCGATGTCAAATCGACCTCCACTACCACGATCATTGGCAGCGAGCTTTCATCTCTCCCCTCATCGTCTCAAGGGGACAGATTAACGACTACAGGAGGCGATCGCACTTCTATTCCCTCCGGTCGCGGCGTCCCCGACCTACTTCATCTACCGGGAGTGAAAAGCAAAGTGCACTACACAAAGCAGAAAAGGGATGAGCAAATAACCCATGATAATTCTAGTTCCAGCCGCCCGAGCACCCCTGATCTGCTTGCCAGCACCGACTCGACCACCGTGCCCGGGACAGCTTCATCGTCCGCCTCGAGCCGGGCAAGTAGCACCGGTGAGGAGGACGATGAAACAGGCAAAGGCCTTTCTCAAATAAGTTCTCCACGGTTTGCCAAGCCGCGCTCAAAATCCCTGCCGACCAAATTCGGCCACCTCCTCGCCGGCGACTGGTGTTTCCGAGACTGCGGGCCGCCGGAGAACGCCGGAAACCACATGACCACGCATCCGTCCTGCACCGCGAAAGCATCGCTGAAGCACAGCAACCCAGACGAATTCGCGGGGCCCGCGGGCGAAGTTCAGTTTGCGCGCCTTGCACAAAGGTGCGCGAAGGAGTGCTTCCTGGCGCTGCCGCCCAATGCACTGGAAGGTACGTACCGGTACGTAGAAGCGATGTATCAAGGCCTGCGCGAAGAAGATTCAAAATCCGGGCTGCAAGAACGTGATCTCTACCGAGTAGAGAAAGCCAATAGTGATTTTCAGGACGCAAAGGTGTTTGCCACTGCCGTCGTCGGGCTCGCGAAAACGCATATCACGCGGAAGTTTGGCGAGTTAGTGGATTACAGAAACAAAAGCAGAAGTGGTCTTACTTGCCCTGCTAGAACTGGTGGCTCTGGGCAGCTGCACGACCAGCAGGAGCACGACAAGAACACATTACGAGGCTCTTTAGACCTTCGAGCACAAGACTTTCGTCTGCTGCAAATCTGCACCAGCCCCGCCTTGCGCCCCAGACAGTACATCCACTCTGCGAGGCGCACGGACTTCGTTGAGCGTCAGATTGGCGGCGGCTCCTATGGCGAGGTGCGGGTCGCGGGGGTGGACAAGAAGGCCAATAATTTAATCCCTTCTCGCGGAGACCTGCCTCCAGCCCATTACGGGGCAGCTGCTCCCGTCGGTGAGCTCGATAGCCGGGCAGTGAAATCCTGGCGCCTGTATTCCGACCACGATTCGGATGTGCAAAACGTTCGCGAAATTGCGCTCTTGCAAACCGTTTTGCCGCCCCACCCGAATTTGGTGACGTACTTGGGTTTTCGCCTCGGGCCGGACAGCGACAGATCAGGAGCTTCACATGCACATGTATTTTGTAGATGAACAAGGCGGACGAGGATGCGCCCATTTTTTCTAATCGCTCCTGCCTTGTGAATACCGTAGGCGTTTTACTTTCCAATATGAACAAGTTGATATTATGTGCAGATTTGTGAATTTGCTCTCAACCAATTTACAGACTCTCCTTGGCTGCGCCGACCAGGACCTGCGGAAATGGTTGCTAACGGGTGACGAGCTGCAGTGGTGGCACCAGCAACGTGCCGACGTGCGGTGGCAGCTGGCGCTCGGTTTTGGATCTGACTTGCTGCACGGCGTAGCGCACCTGTTCAAACACGGCACGGTGCACCGCGACCTCAAGCCGGCGAACGTCCTGGTTTGCGGGCGCGTACACATGCGGCAAGATACGATTGCGAGTCTGGGACGCACGACCAACTCAACACGGCTGATGCGCAGCGGAGGCGCGCCCCGCGCCGAACCCTCCCCGCATCTGAATCGACCACGGCTGCGGCTCGCTGATTTTGGCATGGCGCAGGTCGGGAGACATGCGTATGACGAGCAAGTCTATTCGCCACATGGCAACGATGAAGGGGGTTCTTTCGCCTTGTCAGGCACAAGTGGCGCGGCGGCCCTGGCGGCCTCGGCCACAAGTAGCTTTCAAAGCAGAAGCAGTTCCAGTTCAACTGTTATGACGCCGGCGTCTTCCGTGCTGACATCCACCACGACGACACAGCAGCAATATCCGGAACTGTACTTGGAGCCGCATCGGCACGGCGAGATGCTTGTTCAAACCCCGGCGTACCGAGCGCCAGAGGTCAACAACGACTGCGCGCGCCGCTTGCCGTATGAAATTATCGGCACGGGCATCAACAATTGCCTCACCGGCGCAGCTGCGTGCAAAACAGGATACTCGCGAAGCAGAAGTGGCGCGGCGGCGGCAGGAACGAGTGTGCGAATCGGCGGCACGACCGCTGCTGCTGCTTCGTCTACTGCACAATCGAGTCGTTCTTCCAGTATGATTGACGACCAGAACACGATTGCGTGGACGCACAAAATTGACGTTTGGAGCGTCGGGTTAATCATGCTTGACATTCTCAAGGCGCTCTTCCCGCCGGAGCGCGAACTTATCCCCTCGCCGGTGTTGGGTCCGACTGAGAATGGGAAATCGCTGCGGGGGACCGACTATCAAGTGCAAAAATGTCTGGGTCTGGAAGATTCCGAGATTTGTCATGCAGTTTTTCCAAGCTCCGCCAAGTCTGGAATGCAGGGCCTAGCATCACAGATTCTGCAGCCCCTTGGTGTTGCCTATTCTGCATGAGAAATGCCCTCTCAGCATGGCCAGAAATGGGGACCTTTTGCAAGTCATGCAACGCAGATCTCTGTATGATCCGCAACACGCATCACAAGTTCGCATCCTTTACATTTTTGCAGTTGATACCGACCTGTACTCCGAGCGGGTGTATCACGAGCTGCGCCTGCCCCTGGAACTGAAAGCGAAAGCGTACCAAGTAGACCGAGCTGGTGCACCGCTTCCCGGACAGTACTCGTTCAAAGTCGGAGCAGCACAGCAGCAGATGCAGATGGAGATGCGGACCCAGCAAGAACTACAAGTGCGCGATCCTTCCAGTACTGCTTCAGACGTGGTGATGGGGACGTCGTCTGTTTCAACCACTACCGCTGCACACCAGCAGCAGCAACAGCAAGAACGCTCGCAGCAACTCAATGCCCTGCATTTCCCCGAATTTACGGTAGTGAGCCAGATGGTCAACAGCCACGCTAGCACAAACGCCGATCAACATCCCCGAGCTGCAAGAGGACCTCTCGTTCCGCCATCGCACAGGAGGACGCAGCCGATCTCCTCTCTGCAGACTTTCTCCTCGCAGGTTGAGGAGCAGCGCAAAGCGGATGCGGAGCGGAAAAAGCGGGCCATTGAGCAACACGAATTCGCCACCCAGCTGGATAACGCCGCCGCGGAAATGATGGCGGGACTTCATAGTTACAAGCAGCTTTATTTCAAAGACGTGGTCCAGCGAGTGCAAACCAGCTTGCAAAATCTCCCCGGCCTGCGGACTCCCGAGCACGTCCAACTGCAAGCTGAACTGAAGCGGATGATCGTAGCGCTGCGAAAGATGCTAAACCCCATCCCGGAGGAGCGTGGCCACGTGCTCGAGGTACTGCAGGACTGGACGGAAATAGGGGCGACCAAGAAGACGAGCAGTGGTAGTTCCCCATCCAGCAGTGTAGTTTCGGGGCAAGAACAAGTCCACGTCGAGGGTGCAAGCACAATCCCTCCTGATTCGGGACGAGCAGCGGCGACCACCACTGGGTCGTCTTCTAATAGCGCCGTTGTGGACCAGTACCGCCCTGACCCCAGCTTCCGTCCGACGTTTCCGCGAATGTTTCAGTACTTGCAGGACGACATGAAGGAGTTTCTCCCGCCTCTTTCCACGTTTGTCATTTTGCAGTTGTACGCCGACCAGGTGCGGGAATCAGTTCGCGTCACTGACGAGAAAAACGCGGCTCTGAACAGCCAGCGGGGTAACTCTAGAGCGTTGGAGCGGGAATCTGGGATAAGAGACTGGAGGTTGATTATGATTGACAAACCACCGTGGTACCCAGGGTGCAGGGCGGGTGAAGATGAGGATGATGTTACTGCTCGTTCCGCTGCTGATCATCCCCACGTCGGACCAGGACCTGTTGTGAATTGTGACGTCGTTGCCGCGAATAAAGCAAGTTTTTCCTCTTCCGATTCGTCTGGAAGGTCCTCTTCACGGTTGCCACGTGTAGTCGACGGATCTGTTACAGGGTTATCTTCAACATCCTCAACATCCGCGATCCTCCGCGGCCGGGCTTATGGGAGACGAGAACAAGAACCCAGCAGTCGAGGAGAGGATGACGACAGATCAGCCATGATGTCCGTGTCTGCAGCGAGTGCCACAGTCGAAAACGACACAGAACAGCTCCAGCAGGTTCAGCAGCAGCCCCGTGGCTGGGTCAGGAGAGGAGGAAGCAGCACAACCACGGCAGCCGCAGCTCCTGATGGAAAAACAGCCACGACTGGAAGTGGACATGAAGCGGATCGTGCGGGGCCAGCTTCGTCGAGAATAGCAGCAACAAATACGCGCGCTCTTCGCGGCTGGGGTCCCGTCGCCCCAGCCGTCCCGCCAACCTCTCAACCTCGTCCAGCAGCTGTTGAGCAAGAGCGACACCACGGTGGGTTGGTAGTTGGATCCACATGTTGTCCACCAGCGGCTTCTACCGCCGTTAATACCGCAACGACCTGTACTACAGCTGCAGCCCCCGCCCGCAATCTTCGACTACAGTTCCAGGATCCGCCGGAGCGACAGTGCTTTCTGAGGAACTGCGGTGCCGCCATCTGGAATCTGATCTTTCCTAACAGAACAGGAGGCAACGTCGGCACAAGAACACCTGGTGGTAGTACTAGAGGTGGCGCCGGTGGTGCACCAGCAGGAGCACGACAACAAGGCACGAATCTTGTTCCAAGTCAGCATGCTGTAACTGGGACGAACAACGCAACTACGAACTTCATTCCGCAAGTGTTCGGCCACCCGTTGCCACCACCGCGCGATCGGACTCCACCACTGCAGCAGCCGGCGTTTACCCGGCTGTAAGCAGAAGGGAAGTTGTGCTTGTGTTGCCAGAGCTTGCAGTCCACTTCGAACGAAGAGCAAATGCGATGTGTTTCTGTGATTGTGATGTAGAAGATCGTGGATCAGTACAGTGCTATTAGCCACCTCATGTATTAATTATGTTATTTTTCGAATCAATTATGTCGAATTTTTCGTGGCGACGCAGGCAGAGCTCGTCCGAATGATAGATGTAGAGGTAGATTATGATCTCGTCATTTTGGAAAAAAATAGGCCTGTATGTACAAAAACTTTGCAAAAATCATTTTCTTGAGCATACAAACTCGCGCTCAACTGGTATTCCAGTATTGATGTTGGCTGCTCACATGGTTATGCCGATTAGGTGTCTCTGGCTCTACTCTTACTCTTTATCATGAGAACATAGAAAACAAAAACTGAATGTTAAACTAGCAGACAACTGGTGTCTTCCGACGCTTCTTCTTCTCGATGAGCTACGAGTGAAGGTCTCGTGCATGCAAATGATTTTCTTGTGTACAACGCTTCTGTGAACAATGAAAAATAATGGCTGCGTCTCTTTTGATGATTGTACTATAACTCTGAAGAAATGCACGCAACAGTTTTATTTTTTTCCTGGGTGCCGCAGCCGCTATGTCACAAGCGCGACGGATGAAGAAGCTACTTGTAGTTGCATAATTTGTCGACGTTCTACTAGTGCTTGTCAGCATCTTCACGCTCAAAAACCTAGAACTAAGACTAACGAAAAAAAAAACAGATCCGCTCCATGTCCGTGTGCTGTCTCTGCATGAAACATTTGAAGACCATCGCGAAAATGAAAAGATCTACCGCGGCCGAGAATTGCGAACAATCTGGATCAAGCCTCCAAAACAATAAATAATTAACGATCTCGACGAAGAAATGGTTTTTTGTCCGCCCTGACCACGGCGGCGTGCCTCTTTGATCTTCTTTTCGAGTTCTTTCCCGCAGTAAAGAATTGGTAGATCTAGAGGTAGAAGGTCATGTAGGCTTTTGCCTTTAACGCTCCTGGCTCTGCCACGAACCGATGTGGTCTTGACAAATTTCTTGATTGCAAAAACGACCACAGGGTAGTAGAAAGACTGCTGGTCAACAGCTTTATTTCGTAATTAGCATAAAATTAGCCTTTTCAACATCGCGACCCCATACGCTGTTGTACATGTCAAGGATAATTTTACCCTCTGTCGTACTATCACATAATTGCATCATCTTACATCAACCCTACTTCATCTGATATAAAAAGAACAAACATGGCGCCGGCTGCGAAAACAAAGTTTCCCTACCCGGAGGATTGGGACCCGGCAGCGGAGGGCTACCTCTCCGAGACGGAGGAGGTGAAATCCTCTTTCGAAAAGCCGAAGTTCCCCGACACGCTTCTGGTGCTGAATCTGCCCAAGGTCGCGAAAGGCGGCGAGGGGGAGGATAAATATGCAAAATTGCAGAAGGCGATCAAGAAAAAACTCGGCAAGGACGACAGCGATCCGGGTTTCGAGCTGGAAATGAACATCAACCCCAAGACGAACGAAACCGACGGCTGCGCATTCCTCAAATTCCCGAGCAAAACCGCCATGGAAAAGGGAAAAGCAAGAATCGACAACTTCAAATTTGGCGCAAATGTACATACAGCTACTTTTTATCGAGGATGAAATTTACTAGTTGATTTGTGAGGTTTTTACGACTTCTGTATCATTTGAACATAGTAGGAGCTCTTGATGACCGACGCGGCCATTTTCTCACCACCGAGCATAGTGATGATCGAGGACACTACAACTGGAGGACTTTCCAACTCAATCCAAACTCATTTTTTGAAAATCACAGAAACTCGCTGCTCTCGCTTTGGACGAATTGGACACCATTATGGAGCTTCCGGAACACTTTCAAGCCGCCACGGGAAGTCATTCATTGGCGCTGACCGCCGATGTTAACGACTGGATGTTGGATGATCAAGGTAAGACGTCACATAAGAACAATGCAGACGCTTTTTTTCAAAGTTTGCGGGCGGGGACACAGAGACTACGACTAGTACCTTCACGGTTTTGATTTCCATATCGACGTACAACTAAGTTGAATCATGAGTAGTTTTGGATCAACATCTGCAAGATGAACGAGAATTGACTTCTTGCTAGTTATGGATACGCATTCCAATTCCAAATCTCCCCAACGTCTACCAGGTCGCGAGCAAATCATGCTTCGTTACCAGCAGGAGACAGAAATCTACCACGTCGATCCCCTGCACGCATTGGTACCATACTACTGCGGTGAGCGAGAAAAGCAAAAAGGCCGGGTGTGGTGCGACTGGAAGGTAATACCATGCTCATATTCTTCTGTTTTACTTTTGATTGCAGCATCAACCCGCTTTTCCCTGCTGGACATGAATATGTCGAGTTTCACATTGACCTAATACGTCTAAACGCTACTTGCACAGAAAATGCATAAAAGAACAACTTAATGCACAACTAAATGAATAATGTGCAACTATATGATGTTGAACTTGATTTACAAGCTGAAACTTGCACTCTCTTCCCGTACAACTAACAGGTTGTGTGGTCCCCGCACGGCAGCTACTTGATCACGGTCCACAAGCCGGGTCTGGCTTTGTGGGGCGGTAAGGACATGGAACAGAAGCGAAAACTGATGCACAAGGAAGTTCAGGAGTTGATGTTCTCTCCCAACGAGGAATATCTACTCACCTGGAACGGCTCCCCAAAGGAGGACGGGGACAAGTCCGCCTACCGAATTTGGAACGTGCAGTCGGGAACCATCTTGAAGGAAATCGCCACACCGCAATACAACCCATCAGGAGTGCCAGGTATAATTTCGAAGAGACCAAGCAAGAAGAAAACTTGGATTTGTAATGCTCTTTCCGGTTACGGGTACGGGAGAAAGATGTTTGTCAGGCTTGACCGCAAGAATTTCGTATACAATTACAAAACCCCACAACATCAAATCTACAAATCAGGTGCCTTCCCGCACTTGCTTTTCAGTCAGGACAGCACGTTTTTCGCCCGTTGCACCGAGAAGGAAATCCACATCCACTCGCTTCCGTCCTGCGCACCCTACAAGAGGCCAGGCATGACGGAGGCCGTGCCCTTCCGGTTCGAGAACGGAATCACCAGCTTCCAGTGGTCCCCAACGGATAACATCATTGCGGTTTGGTCCCCGCAAGTCAACGACTCTCCGTCGTGCTTGACTGTCGTCGACGCAGCGAGCGGGCAAACGTACAGATAGTTTGTTGTTCTACTACGTCAAGCTCAACTTCTATCCTGAAGACCCTGTGTAGATGTAGCTGAATGCACTTATTTGTTGATTATCAGCTTCTCTTTTCAACAGGATAGTATAGAAATTGAAATACGGTTTAATGTGCGTGAAAATTTTTAATCGTTGAACATCAAAATTATACAGATTGAACAACAAGTCCCGTTTGAATTTCAATGCGACGATGCATTGGCAGAGCAACGGTGACTTCCTCTGCGTCGTGCTGGCGAAGAAGGGGAAGGTCAAGGACGGGAAGGAACAGGCCGGGGGAAAGGCCAAGAACCTGGATATTCTCCGGTTGAGAGAAAAGAACATCCCGGTCGAGACCGTGGAAGTTGAAGAGGGGATTAAAGGTACTATTCAAGCGTTTTTTTGTTTCGAAGATGTTGTGCTGTTGCCGGTTCGGATTTCTATATCCGCTGAAAGGCAAAATATTAGCAGCGGAAGAATAAAGCTGCACTTCCTGTTTTCCAACGGGCATGCTGCAGCTTTTTGCTGCATCAACAGGACGTGGGGATAACGCAGCAAGCAATTTCAAAACCTACAACATGAAGAACCTCCTCCAGAGACAAATCATATAAAAAAAAACAGGCTTCTTCTGGGAACCCAAGTCCAACCGATTCGCCCTCCTGACCGAGGCCGGAGCGGGCAAAACCCTGCTGACGTTCTACTCCCTCGCGAACAGCAAGTGCGAGCAGGTGGCGAGCTTCGAACTCCCGTCTGGGGCGTACAACCGCGTTTGCTGGGCACCGGAAGGCCAATACTTCGTGGCCGCGGCTATCGGGTCCGGGGAGTTGTTGTGGGGCCGACTGCATCCAGACAAGACGGAAAACGCCATGGAATTGTTGTACAAGGATGAACAGGTCAACTTGACGCAGGTCGAGTGGGACGCCCGGGGGCGGTACGTGTTGACTTCCGTCGTGCAGCCGATCGACTCCGCCGCAAGAGATTTCAGCATGAGCCAGGACGCAGGATTCACGTTGTGGACATTCCAGGTATAAGAAACTTTAACTATTCTATTTTTTTACTGCAGATCCAGAAATAATACAGGCCGATCTTCCTGTCTGTAGACCGCTTTCATCTGAAATTTTGAATTTTGATCCTTTCATACTGACCGTGGCAGTGGGAGTGGCTATCTTCAGTACTATAGTTCTCGCATGTTGATAGTCGCATGTTACTTTACTTCTCTAGTAACCCTCCACTCCCATGTCTATCTCTATCGATGCATCCCATTTATTCCAACCGCAGGGCCGACCCGTCCATCAGGAGTCGATTGAGAAACTCTACGCCGTGAATTTCCGGCCGAACCCGCCGTCCATCCTCAGCAAGGAGGACGAGAAGGACGTCCGCACCGGGTTGAAGGTGCACAGCCGCCGGTTCGACCAGCTCGATGACGAGGCCCGGACGAACCAGCGACGAGCGGACCGGGAGAGCAAGGAAAAGCACATCGCCGAGTTCCAGAACATTTGCCAGATTTTGAACACGAACTACATGCGCCACGCCACCCAGATCGGCTGGGAGGACGCCCAGCAGAAGTTCAAGGACCGTCATTGCTGGAGGGACGCCCAGGACTTTGTGGAGGAACTTATTTCCACGAAGGAGGAAGTTATCGACTTCAACTGAGCAGGCGTGGGGGGAGATTTTTTTCGAGAGGGGTATTTTTTGGAAAAATGCCTCCACACAATCTACGTATTCACATCTTCAACATTAAATGGATTTTATCCAACGAACGTTTAAATTGTCTCACAAATAGAACATCAAAGGCATCGCAGTAGTTTGGGCGATTGTCATCTCATCAGAAACAATTGGGGTTTTTAGATTGTATCACACTATTGTTTTAACGACACCACAAAAATGCATCCTGCTACTTCAGGTGGTGGAACAAAATGTCGTTGATTTGCGATCGACGACGTTGTATTGGTCGTTCTGCATTTGAAATGTATACCTATTCACCGTATGCATGGAGGACGAGAATGAAGAAAAAAAATGCAGGCACGATACGGGATGTTTTCAACAGCTCGATTTCATTTTTATTTCCCTTTGCAAATCATTCAACATGATTGACTTCTCACGAGTCAACATAGAACAGTTTGACTTCAAGCTTATTTTGCCCAAGAAGAACACGATACAGATCATGAAGTGAGCTTGTTGCGCATAGATGTACCTACTGCATGTACACGAACCATCTTTCAGCTATTTTCACCGATATGCTTGCTCTCCCGCGTCATCAAATTCTAGTGGCTTGCAATCGATGGCTCTCGTAATGTTGTTCTCCGATCGTTTTGCTCGTACGTTCACCTTCTTCCGCACTCTACAGTGATTCTCGTGGTCGTCTCGAGGTTATCGTGAATGAAGAAGAGAGTGGTCATGTTTGCCTTTGAGTAGTATATACCAGAGCGAGTATCTTCAGTGTCGAGGACTAAAGACGAGAGTACTACTTTGGTTCGAAACTACAACTAGGTAGTGACATTGTCGTCGTAAAGACTGTCGTCGCGATAAGGGTAAAAGCGTAACTCTTGTATGCCGTACGTAGTTGTGTTTTTGTATTCGGTCGGAAAGAAAAAGATGAAAATTAGCAGCAAGGAGCACCTCCTGCTCCGCGGAACAAGGTAGGAAGTAAGAATCACGAAATCTTCAGAGAGTAAGTAAAGTAAAAGAACCTCGCAACATCAAGACCAAAAAATGGCTTCTCCGGCGAGTTTGATGTCTCGCAGCACCCGCAGCAGCGGGATGTACGTGGATATCGACCGAAAAGCGGTCAACCCGCCCCGGTTCCGCCCGGACCGCAAGGAGCAGAAGCCCGGCCCCGGGTCGCACGATCCAAAATTGGAGATCACCCGGTCCAACAAGTTCACGACGTCGGTCTTCGCGCACGACGACCGCACCCGCTATCTGGGCCGCGCGGGGATGAAGCCGCTCTCCGTGGTGAAGCGGCCGGAATCTTCCGCGAATGTTTCCACAACGGATAACAGCGAAACTGAGGTAACTATCCTGTGCAAAAGTATCGTACTCGTACTAGTAGTCGGAGGCATGCATGGAAAATCTCACCTTCTACCTGTTCTAGCATGACAAATCCCAATTCTCAACGTTGGAGAATTTGTCATGCGGTTTCTACAACTAGAACTAGATGAACTACAACTAGCGCGATGCTTTTGCAATGCATAGTGTCGACGCCAAGTGTGAGCAACCTGAACGACCCCGATTTTGGCGAATGTCCCCTATCAAACGCAAAAATGTCTGGGTCTGGAAACTTCTGATGCTAAAATGTGGATGATGGAAGCAGTTCCGAGTGCAGCCCAGCATGACAACCTTCCAGAACGCTTTTTCATAGGCAGTCCGCATGAGAAAGTGCGTTTACATGACAAAAGAGGTTATTGCTTCTGTTGGTTATGCAATACAGATTTTCTAGGCCTGGAAAGCTAGCATCACAAGTTGCATCCTTCCAGACCCAGACATATTTGCAATGCATGTCCCCCACCCGGGACGTACTCCCCCAGAACGCAGATGTTTGGAAAGCAATCGTTGGCGAACGAATTTGTGTTCGGGAAAAACGCGATCGGCGGGCAGTTCCGCGGCGTCCCGCGGAACGTGTTGGGGATCACGAGCAGCAAATCCGCGCAGCAATTAACCGGGTTGAAAGCGTTGTCGGAATCTCTCATGTATGAATTGCAAAGGTATCGCACTCGTACTAATTGCAGATATGCATCCCAAAATCTCCTCCCGAAGCTGAAACAGCACGAGAAATTCCATTTGTCGCGCTCAGGAAGTTTGTGATGCAATCTATACTAGTACGATGCTTTTGCATTGTATATCATGAAGTCCATCACGGACCACCAGCAGCGGTCGCCGCCGAAGGGCGTGGGGAACGGAGTTGCGGCTGGAAGTACCACTAGTCCAGAACAACGTGCAGCCAGTTCCCAAGCAGGACAGCGTCCGGACAGCGTGGATTACGCGCAGTCCCCGCGGTACTCAACTTCCGCGAGCGAGGGACTTGCGACGGGAGAAGCAGCAGCAGCGGGGGAGAAACGTAAAACTGGCAACCTGGACGCGACCACGGGCCATCCCGAAACGCGCGCCACCAGTCCGGAACGCAAGACGGGGACGTCGCTGCGCGCGGTAACCCCGGGAACCTCGCACGGCAGGGGGGACCGCGCCGTCACCCCCTCCACCGCGATGCAGGAGAAGTTCTCGGGGGTGTGCAAAGTACCGGGGGATCGGCTCAAAGCGGCGTCACTGTCGCCGCGGATATTGCGGAAGGAGGCGGAAGTGGCACAGCTGGCGGCGATGCGGGTACTTACTATGATCTGTGGGTTGAAGTGATCATCATCATGTTCATGTTGTTGCGCTACGTAAGCAATACCTCGTATAGAGGATCACAAAGAAAGGAATCCGAATGTTCTTCGTTAGTACAAGTTGAAGTTTTCATTTTCATGTCAACATCAAATCCACCAGACCATCACCCCGCCCCGCAAACCTCGCGAGCGGGATCCCGGTCCGCTGGAGTTCGTCCGCTCGCTGCCCTGGAACGAGCAGTGCGAGTGGTTTGACGTGGAAATCAGAAAGGGCCCGTTGAACCTGGAGCTGCACCGATATCTGGTGCACCTGCAGAGCAACCCGACCTTCAAATCGCACCGTGCCGTGGCGGAGAAGGAGCAAATGCACCGGGTGATGGACCGAAAAGCGGGGAAGAAGACACCGCAGGTGGACATGCTCGGCTGTTACCAGCACCACTGGCCCAAGTTCCAACCGGAAAGAAGCTGAATAGTGATAGATAGGTTGGTAAAAGTAGAAAAAGTGATTACTTATCTCTGAACGAAGAAAACCTTGCTTCGTTCAGTTTATTCCGGCGAAAGCACAGATTTCTGTAGTAGACGCTTTGACAGAGTAGAGCACCAGAAGTAGAACTTCCTTTATGCCTGTTTATTTCCTACCTTTGCTACACCTTTCGGCCTCCTGGCAATTGCGAGTCACATCTATACTAGAGAATTTAGAATCTTTCTGGTGAAGAGCTTCAATAGTACAAGGAAGCTCCTCCTCAACCGACGAGATCTCGATTTGGTACAAAAGTTTGGAATTTTCGGCTGTGCGTTGTGTGCGCAGTTTGAAAGAAATGGGAAATTAGTGCCGGCGGCGCCGACGGTGATGCAGCAAGCGAATGCGGAGCATGAGAAGTTTTTCGCTGTGTTTTCCCACTGGATGTTTCCAGAGTGACGACGAGAATCGGAGACCGATTTAAAAATGCAGAGGAGACAGAGAGCTTAGGTAGCTGAAGAAGAATCTGCAGTAAGCCGAGAGGATGAGAGACGAGGGTAGAGATCACGACATGGTCAGCTGCCGTTGTCGTTACAGCTTCTGGAGGTGAGAAGATTGTTGATTGAGCGCGAAGTCTTGCGTCGGAGCGAAATTGTTCAAATGTTCGTGCCTAGATTGATACATATCCCCAAAGCGACGCATCCGTTTATTTTCGATTGGAATCGTAGTCAAATAAGTCTGGCTGTTGCCGCCGGTAGTTTGAGTGTGAGCGACATTATGGCCTAGCCCTAGCGGACTACGGGCAGCAAGCTGCTGCGTTTGGTGGATTTTTGAGCGGCAGTGGGTAACGTGGCGGGCGCGAGCAGTTTGGTGCAGACACATAGGCGGCGGCCCGGGGGCGTGTCGTCTCGGTGCGCAAATCGCTGGAGCGGCCTAGTAGAAGCATGCATCGGGGGACCCCGGGCGGACAGCGCAGGCACTCGGCGGCGTGGTAGACTTCCGCCCTGGAGTTATTTTGTACAAAGATTGTGCTCGACGAGGGCGGCGCGCTTCAGAACGCGCAGCGCTTTCCCACGCGCCACGTCTGTCCGCCGCCGCCGCCTTTTTTCGGCCTGTTTGCGTGTGTGGTGTGTAGTATGTGCGGCGCCGGCGGGCGCCCAGCTGCATGGGGCGGCCCCGAGGCCTCTCCGGCCGCGTCCCACCCGCCCACCCCAGCCCAGCGGCTGCCGCGCGTGTCGCGCGCAGCGCCGGGCGGCTGCTCGGTTTGTCTGTTGTGTTGGCAGGCGGGTCAGGGTGAATGCATCCAAGGGTGATGGCGCGGCCGTTGCGCCGCTTAGGTACGTGCTTGCCGCACCTGCTTCAATTATGGGGCCGTGCCAGCAACAGCATGGCCTATTGGGATTCCGGGCAGCGAGGCGCGCGCCGCCAGTCGCCTGCCCTGCCTGCCAGCCTGGTTGTGGCCGGCGTGTTGCCATCACCCACTGCCGATCGATGCTTGTCATCTATGAGTGCCACTCCTTGCTAGTGAGCTTTGCCTCATCCTCGTTTGTGGGTTCCCCCCGGCGTTCGTTTTCGTATCGCATTTTCTTCGGGCCGAGCGGCACTCGCATGCTAAGGCAGTCTTTTCAGCTGTTCGTCCCTAGTGATAGGCGCATGCGGAAATTGAGAGCCGACTGCGGACAGAGGTAAGAAGTGAGATTGCCACTTGTGCCCGTGATCCATCGCTAGTAGTTCGTTGTGGACGGGATCGATAACGATGATCAGGCTCAAATATTCTATCTAAGGAGCCTTGATGCCGCGAATGTGATGTGAGCCACCACGATGAGGTGACCACGAGAGGCTGGGTGACTGAGAGATTCTGCAGAGAGAGGCAAAAGAGAGACGGGCCGCGTGGTGGGTGAAGCATTTGTCTGAACAAGAAGACATAGACGAAATCATGGGTGCTGATCGGCTCTCTCATTTTTTTGTAGGTCGCCTCAGAACGGAGTCGGACACGGTGGAGCTCTTCCCCGCGTAGTGTGCGAGTCACAGTGCGCTTTTTCAATACGTTTTAAAAAAATAGTTGGATGGCGCCAGCTCAGATCGCCTATGCTACCGGCGCTCAGACTCAAACCTAGCAGAAGATGGTCCAGTTGAATAGCTTGAGCGTCGTCCAACTACCCGGGCCCCCCGACCTCCGAAAGTCCGCCTCTACCCGAGCTCTCTTTGGACCGCCACCGCAGCTTTTTCTGGAGTCTCTCAGCCCAGTTGCCGGTACTCGTGGCTTGCAGCAGGCGACCTCTAGTACCAGTCAGCCACCTGGGACCACCACGACGACGAGATGGCGGTCGCAGTCGCCGCCATTGGTAACGCGGACGATTGTTCGCCAGCCTGGAGTGGTGTATTCTCACCCGGCGATGGTATCTACAACAGGCCACGCTTCTGTGTTGCAGTCCACGATGAAAGGAACGGCACCAGCCGCGCAGCACGTAGTTGGAACAACTCAACATCCGGTGACTTCGACGGTTACTTCGTACCACGGAGGCCTCGGCCTGGCGGCGCAGCCACCCGGAGTCGCACAACGTAGTGCAACGGCAGCTCCTTTTTCCGTAGTAGCGTCTGCCTCTGCCTCCGCTCCTCCACCGGAATCAAGACCGATAGTCCACTACCAATACGTTGGAATCAAACCAGTGCCACCACCGAACAGTGCTAGCTTGGTAGCCAGCAGTGCCAACAAGAGCGCAATATTAAACGGCAGCAACTCGAGGGACTCTGCGTCCTCTTCGTCGACGTCCAGCATAGCTGGTACTGGTGGCATGGTAGTTCCACGTGCGGTTCCACCACCAACTACGACGACCGTCTCCCGGTACCCACCAGCAACCACGGTTGGTGCACCATCTCCACCAGTCGCAGCTGCGGCTGCGGTACAACAACCTGCGCATCATGCTGCCGGGTCTGTCGCAACCGCGCCTGCGCTTTCCCTCGACCACCAGGAGCGGACGCGGCTGTCCTCCTCTCAGAAAACCCTACCGCAAATTGAGGAGGGGGACAACGAGGACGCGGCGAGTGCGAGTGCAACTGGGGGAGCGGCCACGTGGCGGCAGTTTCAAAGCGTCAGCGAGACTATCCGTCCACCCCCGTTTCCGATGGAGCGCGAGGAGAGGGCCACTACTCTCGCGGACGATAGACGCGGATTGCTAGCACCGCCGCCATCTGCATTTTGTTCCACGACTGGGGGTGGTGGGGCTTCTGCTTCTGCACATCTTCCAGTGGCATTGACCACCCCGGTGGAGCAACAGGGCGGTAAACAAAATCTTCCAGGCAGTTCTTCCTACCGTGACAACATGCAGGCGGGGCGGAGCAGCGGCAGTAGCTCGGGGAGCGCCTTGACCCGTCAGAAACTGTTTCGCGACACACCCAGCACGTTTGTGCAAGGCCATCAACATCATGAAGCGCGGTTGTACAATCCGGAAGACCACCAGGCTTATTCCACTCTGACCGACGGCGAAACCGATCCGAGAAGAAACCTGCTTTACCACGGTGCTGAGGAGGAGGAGAAAGGTGGGAAAATAACTCCTGCAGAAGCAAATCGCGGCGACCCTCGTGCGGACAAATTGCAGGAGTTGAAGTCTCGGGCCGCACGCCTGAAGGAACTGGTTGCCGAGGTGGAGCAGGCAGAGGAGGAGCGCAGCCTGGTGGAAAAGATTCTCGAGCCGTGGCGCACCAGCTCGGCTTCTTCGCATTCGCACTCCACAGACGAAGAAGGAAGTGTGAGACTTCCTTGTTCGTCCGGTATGGCGTCGCAGAGCTCGTCTTCGCATGGGGCAGGAATTGCAACTCATCAACAGCTACCGTTGTTTTACTCGTCCACAAGCGAACAGCGACGGTTCGACAGCTTTTCGTCGCCGATTGAAGCGGGCTACATGGTCCAAGTCCCGGGTAGTAGCAAGATCAAGCGGCGGACCCAGGAGGAAATAGATGAGATGATGAAGAAGCAGGGAGGAGGTACAACTCTTCCTGCGGGTAGTGGTCCCCCGGTCCGCTCGTCGAACAGGACGAGCGATTTTTCTGCAAGAAAAGAAAACGACAAGGAGGAGGACCTTGCACGGATTTTCGACAAAACTGTCCAGAGAGAGCAGGGAGCAACATCTTCCAGTACCACAACTGGTATCTTCCAGCCACGTGCACGAACCGGTCCTGCAGGCCAAGCGATGCGCCCGCGTACGAGGGAACTGCGGTCGGAGCGCGGCGGCCAAATCGCAGCGTCAGCGGAGAAAGAGAAGGCGGCGTCCGTCGATCAACATCCGCGACTCGGTTTGCTGGATAAGAAGCACTACATGGTGCACAAACACGCTATGGGAGTAGTAGAGCAGCCGTCCTCGATCTCCGCGACCTCGTCAAAATCTGGAAATCAGGGCAGCGACAAAGGCCCAGCAACGTCCTCGTCTTCCAAACCGAGGCACTACCGCACCCCGACCGAGAGTGCGAGGAAGCGGACGCAGGCCGCAGCCAGCAGCTTTGCGCACGCGACCGCGGCCCAGCTTGGGCGCAGGACGGATTTTATCGGCGCGCCGGGCGGGGTCACCGGGGCGCCGCACTTTTCGCGGCCGACGAAAAATTCGAAAAGGAGGGGCCATCATCTTCCGCACGGAGATGTGACCGGCTTGTCAGAGAGGATGACCGAGTCCGCAGCGATTCACCGATCGCATTCTTTGGAACGACGTCACGAGGTGCAGGCGCATGCGCGAACGCGGAAGGACGACTCGCCGATTGAGGGACGCGTGTATTTGCTTTGTGCTTTGCTATCATTAGTTCCTTATCTAAGTACTTTTTCAGAGCATGAAATGGATATGGCCGCGTGACTTGCCATACATGAGTTTAGCTCCATGGAGAGGTTGTAAGTAGTGGTTGATGTGTATTTGAATAGCCCTACCTGCGTGGTACTATCACCATCAGACCCGAGAGCACCTTTCGGCAGGAGTGCCCGGACTCGGAGGGATTCCCGAACGCCTTGCGCGACAGCAGTCCGCCCAGGATTGTCAGCTTTCCCGCCTCGCCGCAGTTTCTGGAACGGCCCGGGCAGGCGGCGGTACGGCACGTGGATCAGCAGCAGCACAAGGAAAAAATACCTCCCCCGCCGAAAGAACACGAGACCGTGGAGTTTCTGCAGCGTTGCGGCATCACCGGGTTCGAACACAGTTTCGCAACGAAGGCCGAATCGGATCACAATGAAAGGCGGTTGAAATACCCACAGGCACCCCCGGAACAAGCCCCACTGGTGCCGATCGAAGAGAAGCTGTCCCCGATTGGCGGAAGTGCAAGTTTGAAGCTGAAAAAGAGTCCCAGCGCTCGCAGTTCGCCGGAAAAGCATCACGGTCGTGGAAAAAATGACTATAGGGAAGACGAGGAGATCGAAGTCGTGCGACTGAACCGGGAGCCCAGCCAGCGACTACTGGAATTGGCTAGACCGAGCAGCCGACGGCTAGCAAACGTTGTTTCCGGGAATAATGAGATGAACCACGACGGCGAGCAGGGTGTATTCCAGGAGGAAGGTGCTGCCCGACCACCAGCAACTAAAAAGCGCGACACGAGCAAATCCCGGCGCGAAAGTGCGGCTCAAAGAGCAAGCCAAGCGGTCGTGAGTGCAGGGGCGCGTGGATCTACAGAGCGCATTTCAGGCATTCTTTCCTCCGAGGACGAGACTGACAAACGCGCACTACTCGAGTACCTCACCCGGATAAAACAACTGAACGAGGAGTACGGCCCCAGGCTCGACACTTCCATCTCTTCCGCCATCGAGGGCGTTTTCAGTTCCACCGGGAAGAACGGACGTCCCGATGCAAGCTGGGACATTGTCGCGAGGCGAGCTGTGAATAGTGCTGGACGGAACAAGTCACCACTAGTTATTTCCAGCGCTAGAGGACCAGAAACGATGTCACGAAATAAATCTGCATCAAGAACCACGCCCGCAGAGCAGAAGCGAGCGTACAGTGCTCGCGGAAAGAATCCGAATTATTCAGCCCGCGGACCTAGTCCGAGTGGTGATGCGCGGCGCACGGCGACAGTGGTTGCATCATCTTCGACAAAGAACTTGTACAGAAAGGCGAGCCCCAGTCCTGGAGCTACTGCAAGTCCTCCGTTTTCGGCGACTAGAGGAAAGTCGAGAAGTCCGCGCGTCGACGAGCAGCTGCGTGGAGGTCCTCTCCGTGCAAATAAATCAACAGCCTCCAAGTTCTCGCCACGCGGAATCACGTATGGTTTAGGCACAGTAAACAGTGGCAGTACCGATCCGCCGTTTTCCCATGCGGGCTCAGGGTCCCACTCCCACCGCGGTAGCCGGAGTGATTCCTTCCAGTCGGCAAAGAGCAGCACAGCACAAGAACAGCACCATCAACCAAATACGAGTGGTGCTACGAAGATGGTGACCACGCAAGAGCCCCCGAGCGAGACGTTGCTTCTGTCGAAAATCAAAAAGTACGTCGAGCGAGCGACGAACATTAACAACAAACGGGCCGCGGGGGGTCAATCTGGAAGAATCGCAGCGGACTTCGTCCAGGCGACGCGCTCTCTTGGCGACACAGGCGTAGAAGTTTATTCCACCGCCGCGGCGGAGGTGCCACTGCCAGCAGCGGATCATGTTGGAAAGAAATCAATCGCTGTAACTACTCGATCGGCTCGGAGTGTGTCGCCGCGTACTTTGCAGTCGGTCACAACTCAGTTGGAGCAGATCCCAGAGCGGGTCAGCTGGAAGGAACTGCAAAAGAACCACGACAACCTGGTAAACAACTCCGGGTCCACGAAGGATCTCACTCTGGTACTAAAAGGGCATGAGAGTGTTGGTTTTTTGTTGTGATCATGGGTACGTATGATTCTGTGTCAAAGTGCACCGATGTGTCAAAGACACTGAGTGTCTTTGAGACTCAGCGTGCTGGACAGTTGGAGAAATAACTCAAAGCAACAAGTATTTGAAATACAGATCCCCAACCCTTCTCTGGCCGTGCAGCTTGCGAAGGAGCGAGCAAGAGCAGTTTTGCGCCAGGCATCGCCACCACGAGCGCGAGACAAGCTAGTGCAGACGTCAAAAAGGGTTGCGGAGTACCGCGAGAGACGCAAGGTTGGGGCAGATTTAATGGTGGCGCGAAAAGTAGGCCTTAGCGAGCAGGTATAAATCTAATTCACGCCGTACGACGAGTAGATCGTGTTCGTGATAAAGGTGTCTACATTGCATTTCGTACGGAGTTCATCTCCTTGTTCACTCGCTTTCAAAATGGAATTGGAATCTCTCAAGGTGGAGACACGTAAAGATTAAAAACGTACTACATGGAAGAACACAACAAATCCTTTCACCAGGAGCAAGACAAGAAGCTTCTCGACTTCTTCGACGGTGTCACGGTGCAGGCGGGGCTGAAAGCTCCGCAGCAAACTGGCCGTGGGGTTGTGGTTGTTGCGGATCCGCGGACGGTGAGCGCAACTACGGTGGCCGAAGCTACTTCTACAAACGGGACAGCGGCGAGGAATAAAAAGGCCATGAACACAAAGCCAAGTAGGCTGGTTCTGGAGGAGAAGAAGCCCGATGAAATTGTAGGCCGTGAGCCCGTTCTACTTCCCGTAGCACCAGCGACGACCGACACGGCTCCGTCTACTGGAAAGAAGAAGGACAGTGTGGTTTGGCGACAGATTTTTTCGGATGTCGCTGACGGGAAAACTAGCAGAACGACAGTTGTTGCCGGATCCGGAAGAGGAGATTTAGTCAATGCAAATGACAGTCTCGTGGCGTCGTCGACCAGCCGGCCGTCTTCTGCAACGGATCATGGCAGCAGCTTCTACCATAAGTCAGCAAATTCTACACAAGAAACGTCGCATCTAACAAGCGAAAATGCCCCAAATAAAACTAGAACTACACAGAAAACCGCTGCCTTGGGCGAAAAGCTGCAGCAGATAAAAATGCTGAACCGAGCCGGAAGCGCTCGCGGACCGACATTGGTGCCCACGACAACGTCGATAGCCACCCCGAGCGAGGCGGACATGACGAACGCGCTGAACCAGAACAACACCTCGACGCAGCTTTCTCCAAAAAGCAGCGGCTTCAAGCGCGGCCTGACCGCCTCGACCCTACCCATTTCGTCGTCTTCTCCGAAAAACAACTCTGCATCGGCAACCCGAGCTGCGGCTGATGAAAACTTCAAGTCCCGCGCTACGGCTGCCAGTGCCCACCTTTTCGCGCCAGAAAGCGATGAAGCGGAGTCGCCGATGGACCGGCTGCCCTACGAATCACCGGTAGGACGAGGATACAAGAACGCGAAGAATCACCAGCTCGCGGACCACTTCTACACACCAGCGCCGGCGGTTATGGTGGACGACCACGTAGCTCTCTTCAACGTGGACGGCGCAGATCGTGGCATATGCAACGACGAAGCTGAACCATTTGAGCACCGGAATGAAGGATCAAACTCTGGCGAAGTAGCAGCTTCAAGTTCGAACAGAGCTGCACACGTTCCGCAGCACACGCTCCTCAGTCCCGGCGTGACGAAGAGGACCACCGAGGGGGCTGCGCGCACGAGAACCAGCTCAGACGAAAGTTCTTGTCCTGGTCAGCAGCATGGGATTGGCAACGACCACGGAAGCGACAGCCCCATCCGGAAGTGGTACAGTAACCGCGAGAGCGAACAGGAGTTGCTGCTGCAAGTCCGGAAACGCGAGGGAACGTCGGTTGTTGGGGAAGAGGAATTTTTCGCCCCGAGGCTCGTGCCGCAGCCGGATCTGGTGCATACTTACGGCGGCGGAACAAGTTCTGCAGCTGGTGCTAGCGGGGGTGCAGCAACTACTACCGGGATTGAAGATGTCGCAGCAGTTCTTCCCGTTGTGCTGGAGCAGGAACGACCTCAACGAGGCGTGGGGTTCAGCAGCTACGATTTTAGTTGAATCCGCTCTGCGCTTCTGCTTCATCAAATCATTGCAGCGACGAGGAGGGCGGAACATTTATTTCTTGTGGTTTCATACTTTTTGTTTCCAATAGAAAAGCGCCTGCACGTGTAGAGGGGAGTTGTGTCATGGTGCAAATATCGCAAGATAGACGGTCAACGAGATGAAAAAGAATTTTCAAGTAAGTATGTTTCTCGCTACTTTCTCGTCACAATGAATTAAGTAGGATTTTTCTGTTGTACGATGGCCAAATCAATGTAAGTAACTTTTCATCAGATTTCGACTTCGACCTGTTTGAATTTTTATTTTTCCAAACAAAATGAACTTCTAAGCAGTTCGTGGTGGCTTAGCAAGCCGGCAACGGCCTGGCAAGATAGAAATTGGAATTTCAACATAACCTCGGAAAGAAGAACAAAACGACTTGACAGACAAACAGAACACTATAATACGAATATGTACATGGTTATTAAGAACCAGACCACTGTCGTGCTACCCAGCAGTGGTGAGTAGAAAATGAAACGCGTCACGACATCATCAACTTGTACTATGTATCGAAAGTCACGACGAAAGCAAAATCAATAATGCTTGAACACCTGCAAAATTAGAAGGAGCTGCGGTGCCCCGGATGTAGTAACACGAACACCTGGGCGGTGCTCATAACAAGTATCACTGTTTGTTGTTGCTGTGGCATATTTTTTTCTTGCTTTTCTCTCCACAAGATTCTTGTTGTTCAATCTAGGAAGCATACAGAAGTCAGGATCCTTCATTCAAGTGGTTTCGTAGAGGTAAACGTCTGAAAGTGGTCTGCACTTTTTTTCTCCAGCAAGCCAGCTGTCAGGAAAGTCAATCCTCAACGTTAATTGTTTTCATGATTTGAAGCGGCGCGATCATGAACATGATCTCAATATTCAAGCGATAGTTCTTGCAGTCACATACCTCTATCTTTGTATGAGCATGACGAGAAGAAGATTTTTTCCATTGCTGGTACCGGTATGGGCTCGCGAAGATAGAGACGATCCGAGGACTACTTTCACTAGTATGAGTAGGGTATTGTCAAGACTGCGCGTGCGACTATGTTCCATGAGTGGTGCCCATGAAGCCTGTACAGTGGCGCTGTACAGGTGGCAATTATCTCTACCTACCAAGGCAGCACGGAGGGTATTGAATGTTTCACAAAAATAAACATATTAGGAACCGAGACGAGCTCGCGTGGCATGAACGACAATGAATACAGCGACTAATTGTAAGTAATCAGTCCAGAGGGACTTCACTACTTATCAAACTGTGAAAAGTTTTTAAATTTTACGTGAGTCGTCTATGCGATTTCTATCACTATCGTATCGATAAAAATATCAAAAGAGGTATAGAAAATCCGGCACTTTATCTTCTAATCGACACTGTTGACATCTTGTTTGTGTTTGATTTTTTCTCAACAAAAGTCTTCTTTTCTGCCGTACGTGGAGCGCGCGACCACTCCTCTGTGATCTGTTTATCAGTAGCACATCTGTTCCGTGTGGCGGCACTTTTTGTAGTTCACCACAAAGAAAGTTGTTGTTACACTGAATACCGGAATCGGAAAAAATATCTTTCGTCACGACCAAAAGTAGGAAAATCTTCACTCACAAACGATCGAAAAGACACAAAAGAGTAGCCACAATCGACGATTGAAACTGTGTTTTTTTCACAACTTTTTGCGCCTTCCATACATTTGTTTTCGATGGAGTATCTACGATCCTTACCGTTTTCGCAAAAAATATTTGATGAAGGTTGAGTTCTCTGTTATCCTTAAGAATTTTTTTGTAACTAGACTTGGACTTTCGAGCACTTCTGAGTGCGATAATCTTTTTTTCAAGATTTAAGAATTTGAAAGTTGTGTGATTTGTTCCACCGTTCTATTGTAGCGTCACTTGTACACCATAGACATACAAGCTTCTGCGAATTTATCAAGGTACTTGTGCCCTGTTTAACTTTTGTTTTTCCATTAAGCAGCTAAAATTGAGGACGCATTAGCTTCTGTCTAGGAACAAGGTAACCTAATCCGAAAGTACCTGAACATTTTTCAAGAGCAACATTGAAAAAATACTTACTACCGTATACCCACCCTCACGCTTTTTTCAATACCGCGAGCTAACTTCTATCTCACGACTTCCTTGCTATAAATTTCGCAACAAGATGGTGAGTGACCGCAGTTCGTCGGGCTCCTCGGTGGATTATGCAGAGTGAGCATTTCATCGTTCTGTCGGTTGGTGCCAGCACCACCAAATTCGATTCTTCTCAGTACTTACAAAAACAACAATCATGCATAAAATAAAAGGACGATCGACGGAAAATGACATTCATTGTAATTGTTGTCCCGACAGTTTTTACGTGAGAATCGAATTTGGTCGTATGTGTTATGAATCACAGCCGGCTTCAGAAAGAAGTTTTCAGACCCATACAAGGGGGTTCTTTTCATCCAAGGTCGGTAAAGGATCCTCGTCCAACAAGGTCCCGCCTCCTGTTTCTCTCGGAAACAACTTGTTAGCCGAGAACGCAGATAACGGCTTGCAATCCAAGGGAAAAGAGTCGGAGAAGGGTATTAAAGACGTTGGTGGCACCTCCGCCTCCGCGGGAGGTGGTGGTCCTGCACCGGCGGTTCTTGATGTACAGCAAGCTGCTTTTACGACGGCGGTATCATCGGTAGGCGCGACTCCAGTTGGAGGTCGTGCCTCGGAAGGAACGAATGCGAGCAAACCAGCTACCGCAACTGCTGATGTTGGTGAAAAAGCAACGCAAGGTAGTTGCGCCGAAAAGCAAGACACCTCCGACAAGAAAACTGCGCCTCTGAGCATCAACTTACCCCCGGACAACCACGACCAACGAAGATCGCCAGTGCGCTCGCGCTCTCGGCAGCACTCTCGGTCCTCTTCTTCCCGTTCTAACAGCTCCCGCAGTCGCAGCGAGCAGATGAAAGGAACCACACTGGGGGCGGAGGAAGGCGAAGGTGGTCGCCGTCGCGGAGACGCGTCTTCGAAAGGGAATCAGGGTGGCGATCGGAGCAACCGCAAAGGGGCGGGGAAAAATAACTGGACGAAAGGGGGTCGCGGACGCGGCGGAGCGAACAAAGGTCGTGGCAAGCAGTCCGACTGGTCGGGCAGGCACAGCACAAACATCAACTTGCAGGAGAACCCGGCTAACAATCTGCGAGGAAATAGAAGCCGCGACGGAAACAGAAACACCACGGGAACGAATAACAGAAATCGTTCTACTCGCCGCTCTCGTTCCCGCTCCGCCCGCGACGGCAGCCGTTTCGGGAATGATGACCGGGGCGGGAAAGGAAATGGCTTTCACCATCGCGATCGCCGTGACACTGCTGCTACTGGTAGGAGCTTCAACAGGGATACCACTACAACCCGGGATCATCGCTTTACTCGGGGCCGCGGCGTCGGGAGAGACAACTACAATCACGGCCGGAACAACTTCACGCGAAGCAGTCGGAGCCGCGGGCGAGACCGTCGCGACCGAGGGGACCATCGTGGCGGCGGCCGGGGCCACACCGCGTACCACACGCATGATCGCCGAGGCCAACAGCAAGGTATGGTTTACAATGCATATTAAGAGCCTAGTTTTGGTGCTCGCCGACAGGAAATAATGTATGATAAAGCCGGCCGCGTTTTCGTGTTGGGCGAAATTAATTTTGTATCTAGATCCACTCTACGCCACCGTCGGCTCGTTCGCTGCTTGTCTGATTGAGAAGATTCGTTCTAGTGACGGAAACCTGCTCGTCCTCGCGTAAGGGCGCTTACTGTAACTGTTGATGAGGAGCAGGCACTAGAAAACATAATCGATGCTGGCAAGAAGAACATCACTTTTTGCAAGAAATCAAATTTTTCTCAGGAGGTGGTTTCCGAGGTGATCGTGGAAATAACCGGGACTGGCAACATATGCATTTCAAAAGCGTCGCTGTACTCGTGTAAATACCAATCTTGCGCCAGCATGACAAATCTGGTTGCCTAGGCAATTCAGCATGACAAGTTCCATTTGATGTCATGTTGAGCGAATTTGTGATGCGATTTATACTTGTCCGATACGACTTGTTTTGCAATGCATACACCAGCGCCAGCGCCGCGGTGGGACAAACTACAGTCCATCTCGCGTCCATGAGACAGGGGCTCCTGCTGGTGGGAGCAAAGGAATTGGGAATCAACCTCTTGACCACGACGGGAAGAAGGACGTCGAGAAGGAGACAGTGATTGTCGAAGTGGACGCGGTTGTTTCGGGAGATGAAGGTAAGAACGCTCCACAACCACAGCTGGCGGCCAAAAAAGATGATGCGGAGGCCGGCGACGGTAATGCTAATGTCGACAAGGTGGAGCAGGACGAGGACCAGGAAAAGGTAGATCAACCAGGTGGAACTGCGGACGCGAACCGCGACAACGCGAAATCTGGCGCAGAGAAGAAATCGAAGCCTGAGAAGTTGCTGCCTTCGGACAAAGAAGATTCCTCGCGCGAGCAAGATGACAAATCTGTGGACGACGACGAAATGGACGAACATTCTTCCAAGAGCGCTGCTAGTCAACACAGCGACCACCGGGGCTCCTCTGACGAAGATGATGAGGCGAAGAGCAAGCAATCGTCGAAAAAGCTCACCAAGCAAGCAGATTCCGGTCGTTCCGAATCGGACTCATCACACCGATCGCGCAGAGGTTCATCTTCGGAAGAAAATGTCCATAAATCCGACTCCGAAAGAAACAATGAGGAGAAACCCGGGAAGATGAAACGAGGACGATCTCGGCGGAATGAAAACTCGTCTTCGCGGCACTCATCTAAATCTTCCCGCGGCGCGGCTGTTTCATCCCACAACGAGAAATCGAAATCCAAAAAAAGCATCAGCAGCAGGAAGACGAAGATGAGTAAAAAGAGTTCTGTTGACAAGAAGGGAACAAGCAAAAGTCCCTCGCGGCGCGACCGGCGTAGACCTGTCTTGAAGAACAATAAAGCCGACCTGTTAGACGACGACGGAGAAGCGCTCGACGAGTCGGAAATTGGTGTGGTGTCCGCGATTGGAGGAAAGAAGCCTGCTTCCTTATCGATTGCAAATATGTCTGGGTCTGAGAGATTGCGAGATTTGTCACGCAATTAATCATAATCTGGCATGACTCTGAACTCTGTATTGCGTGGCCGCGAAGAGCTCTTCCTCCCTGTCATGCAAAAACGCAGCGTCTCATGCGCCGGAATACGCAACTCAGTACCATGAAAAAAACTTGTCATGCTTGGCAGCGCATTACAGTGAGCTCACTACTCCCTTCTTCGCATCACAAGTTTCCAGACCCAGACATATTTGCATTTGATATTTCTACGCGGCGAACAACCAAAAGAAGGCCTCGTCCTCCACCGGAAATAAAAACAACAAAGACTGGCTGGACAAGGCGCGCGCCCCGCCGCAGAAGCGCGAAAACCGACCGGAACGGTTCCAGCGGCGCGTGGCAGGGAAGAGCCGGGAGGAGGGTGAGAGCGCGGGAAGCCCTTCCCCTACGGACAGCAGGACGCGCCTCGTGCGGAAATTGGAGGGAACCAATCACCCCCGCGAGCCGAAGAAGAAGCTTTTTCCCGCCGGTGCCGAGAAAGACGGCGAGGAAAAAGGAGCGGCGATGACCAAAGCAGACAACGCGGATGGAAGTGATGCGGAGATGAACGCTGGCGCTGGTCCTGCCCCCCGGAGCAAAAGCAAACTGGCTGAGAAAACTACCAGCAAAGATAACGACGTTGGAACGCAAGGCACTAGGAAAGATAAATCTAAGCCCCAAGCTGCACCAGAAAAACAGGAGCACAAAAATAACACAAGCAACTCCGATAATGAAGATGCTGAAGACAGCAGTGAAGCGGACGGCAGAAACAACAGCAAGAAAAAGGGAACCAAAAGGAAGACCACCTCCAAACGGGGGAAAGACGAGGCATCAGACGAGCCTTTCTCTTCTAGCGAGGAGGGGAAGAAGAGCAAGAAGAGTAGGAAGCCGCCTGCCAAGAAACGGCGTCGCGGTCGCCGCGGGAACAGTGACAGCGAGGACTTATCGTCTTCGAGCGGTGGCGCAAGTAAGCAGAGCAGCAAGGGACAACGACAGAGCAACGCCCGTAAAAACTCGTCGAGCGCGTCTTCCTCCATGCGCGTGCTGAGAAATGCTACGAGACTGCACAACTCCCCCTCCTCCTCATTTGTAAATGTAAGCACAATACAAAATCCACAGTTCTTAGCTCGTAAGCCCTGTTAGAATGACAAATGATTTTGGAAGAACTCTCTCAAATAGTAACTACAATCTAGTACATCCAGGTTTGTCATGCGAAAGCCCCTTTTCTGTTGTTCTTTGTGTTGCTGTTCATGCCATACAAATGAGGGCGGGGAGGGGGGGTTGTGCACTCTCATAACCACCAAAATGGGCAGGAAAGAAGTGGGGCAGGATAAAATCGTTAGTGCTGCTGACATGAAGCTGATGAAGTCCTCGGGTCACGCGTTGTCATCCCCTCCTCGTCGCCGTTCGAAGCAAGATCAGACTGCGAACAAGCTGCAGCTGCAACCGGATAAGAAAGACGCTGCTGCCGGCAGAAAACCAACCAAGACCTCCGCCGGAACTGCGGATGACAAGAAAACCAAGGCAAACGCGAAGGAAGAGCTCGAGCTGCAGAAATTAAAACTACCTTCTTCCACTCCGTCGAAGGCGAAGAGTAAGACAAAGACTCAGAAGGAACAAAAGGGTGAAGATTCTATGGACCACGTCGATAAGAGCGAAAAGAAAAAATCAGATCATTCCGATGAGTCATCATCCGACGATTCGTCCTCTCCCTCCCACCGGGACGAACAGATGGACGGCCATAAGGGCGGTCGTGACAGGAAGAGATCATCCTCTGAACGCAGTTTAAGCGGCGTTAGCAACATGTCGAAAAAGAATCCGGTTCGCGCTGACAGTCTTTCCCTCTCGGACGCTCTGAAGCAGGAAGAGGATGAACAGAAGAAAGACGCGGACAAGAAGGCAGACACGACAGCTTCTGGCGAAGACAAAGGGAATAAGGATGGCACGGATAATATGACGAAAAAGGTAATAAAGGATACGGAGATGAAAGAACAAGTGATGTCGAACAAAGATGACCGCCAAGAGGAGGATAACAACAAGCAAGGCGTCTCTACTACGAAGGGGCGAGAAGTAGACCACGGTAGTTCTAAGCCGCGGGTTGAGAAGATCGTTCTGAAAAGTGTTTCTCGTGGTCGCAGTCAGAATCTGAACCCTCGGGACAAGAGTTCTAAAGAAGACACACGTCGTGAAGGTGGGAGAGTAAACTCCATGCCGCGCCGCGAAAGAACGAAAAGTCGGGACGAGAGTGCCAAAAGTTCGCGCGAGCATGATCGCTTGCGTCGTTCCCGTGCAGGTGGCGATCGGCGTGTTGGAGAGCGCGACCGTCGGGCTGGTGGCCATCGGGACGGCTCGACAGCAGGCCGGTTTGCACGACGCGGCGGACGGAACCACGCACCGGGCCGGGATTCCAGGGGCCGCGGAAGAGGAGACCGTGACGGCGGGAGACGTACTTACTTTTTTTTCCGTGTGTTAGTCTTTTCGATATCTGACTGTTGCGGCGTGCGCTTGCCTCTTCGATAAATATGCTACGGTTAATAGATTTCCTGTCGTAGTTCAAGCAACCACTTTATTCTTTATACGCAAATCAAATTTAGGTGACAATTTTCGTGATGGCCGTCGCCGCTCGCGCTCCCGAGACCGCACCGCGGAGCGCAGAGACATTACAACCACGGGACGCGCAGTTGGTGGCCGCGGGTCCACTCATCTCGGGCGTCGCGGACCGGTTGGGCGCCGCAGGAGTCGGGATTCCCCTCGCCGCAGTTGTTCTAGGGATCGCAAGAACGACGACCGCAATGATAAAGGCACTTTTCGCAGATTTCAGGTGGAAACCGACTCGGACAGGGATGTTCTTGGGAAGAAATCGCGAAAGGGCGAAGAGAATGCGAAGACAAAGACCGTTGAACTGGAGCAGGGACTGCACAAGGCCCATCACGACGAGCGGGCAGGGGCAGCAGCAGGAGAAAATAAGAAAGCGCTCGGGCAGGAAAAGATCAGAGAAGCATCCTCTTCTTCTTCTTCGGATGACGAGCAGTCTCCTTCTCGTGGGCGAGCTAGGGAGAAAGACCAGAAGAAACTACGGGCTGCAAAGACGTCTGGAAAGAACGATGGAGAGGAGCAGCAGGCGGGTGGCAACAAGGTAGGAGTTTAGCAGTAGAGATTGAGACGCACCACAGCGATACTTGAGCACGCGATCCTCCAGTTTTTGTAGTAGTTTGAGCTTCGAACAGTTGTACTTCTGGTAACCCCGCCATCTTCGGCATTTTTATACTTGTTTCTTATCAGCAGGAACAAGTTTACTAAGGACAAATCTAGCAAAATTATTCGCACAAAAATAAAAAATCAGGTTTTCAGCTTCACTTTCCAAAAGTCCAAGTCGACGACGAGCACGGTAGCTGGAGCTGCAGAGAAAAACGCTATCACCTCGGCGGAAAATATTTCCACGATGCAGGAGGACAAGGCCACCAAGCCTGTACAAACGGAGGGTAAGATGAACCCCGCCTATTGCATCACGTCTCTCACCGAGCAAGTCTCAAAGCAGCTCGAAGGTAAAAGAACGTCATGACAACAATGTAGAACTACGAACAGCATATCGCAACACCCTTTTTTGTGTTTCCAACCCACCGTTGTGTGTAGTTGACCGGCACAAAAAATACATGGTGATGCTCCATATGCAACAGAAAAGAAAAGATGATCAAATTTCAATCCTTCTGTCTGTCTCGGATAGATCAAAATGCATAGCAAGCACGTTTAGTTTACATATTGTTAGTGGACTTGAGAACACTCGCACACACTTACACACGTATGCTCCACTGAGCTCGTTATCAACAGCAGTTCAGTGAATTCTCTCAATTGCAAGGAAGCAAGCAAGTGACGCAAGTCTCTTGCTGCGTTACATCCTGTAGGTTTGGTTCAATCAGGCTCATCAAGATTCTCGCATCATTCTCACCAGATGTCAACACATTCCAGGGTCTAGATCCGCTTCGTAGTTAGCTACTTCATTAAGGATCTCAGGCCTTGGTAAAGCAGCATGTCACGGGGTCGATTTGAGTCAGAACCTTCAGTCATTTTCATCATGGAACAGGCTTCATTTGGGGCGATCGTGTTACGTGTGTGCGGGATCGATTTCCATGACCAACACCCCTCCTCAATCGCTGCGGCGGTGCTAATCAGGAATAATCCTACCACACTCCCCTCCTGAGCGCTGTGCCTATCTAGAAACCAAAGTAAATCGAATAAGTATAGCCTACTTTAGCCTTGCCCTTCTTATGATTCCCCTCAATAAACGTGTCTAAATCATCCTCATCGTCAGAGGAGTCACAAATAAAAGACTTAGGGTCTGGGTTATCAATATGGTGCAAGAGTCCGCGTCTCTGCGGCACACTACGCTCGAGCTTCGTGAGACCGTCTGCCTTCATTAGGTAGGTCGGGCAGAACATGATCTGGCTCGCTGCGTCTCTCACGCGGAGATATCGCAGTGCGTAGCGCCTCGATTTCGGTTTGTTGTCTGTGCTCTTAGCTGTAGTTATCGCGGACTGGTTGTCGATCCACAATATGGCATCACCCAGGGAGGGAGATAAGCCACTCGGCTTTTCCACCATGACAGTGGGTAGAGGTTTGAAGAACTCTGTGAAGTCATTCTGCTCGCTCAGCTCAATAGTGTCGGAAGCAGCTATATACTCCGCCTCCGCCGTGGAGTACGCCCTCACGGTCTGCCGGTTGCTACGCCAACAGATCGGGAAACCGCGGAAGTGCATAGTGCTACCACTAGTGCTTCGCATGGTCTTGCAACAGTTCGCAAAACTAGCATCCGAAAACAGATTCACATCAGGCAAGTCTCTCCCTTCGGGCAGTCGCTTGCTGTAGATTCTGTTGGATTCTTCCTCAATCTCCGGACTATACGACAGACCCTGCTCCTTCGTTGTCAGTAGATACTTCAGAATCTTCTTACAGGCGTTTACGACAGGCCGAGTCGCCGGCTTGCCCACATATCTGGCGACAGTGGCAACCGGGACAACAATGTCTACCCTGCAGGTGGTTGCAGCCCACTGCAGAGAGCCAACGACCTCTCGAAGGGGAAAGCCTTCAATAACTTTAGCTCCTTCAACTTCTTTAGCGAGTTCAGACTCATCGAAGTTTGGCGAGTGGACCGGCTTGCCCGCTTCTGAGACGTGGAATTTCTTACAAATCTTGGATATGTACTCTGACATCACGATCCTAACGGTTCGTAGATTCCAGTTGTAGTACACTATTGACCCTAGGAAGTCAAACTTCTTGGGCACAGAGTTAAACTCCGGAACAAGCTCGACGTCGATCATGCGCCCCTTGACGTGGTGCAAGATCTCCGCAAGTTCTCCAGCCAACTCGGACCCAGTCGGAGGGCCTGTGATAAGATTATCGTCGACATACACTGCCAACTTCAGAAACTTCCCAGGGTGTTCCAAGCCCGGTTTCTTCCACAGACCTGGCGCAGAGGGACAGGGTTCCCAACCTAGCTTGGTCAGTGCTTCCTCATACTTCTTATACCAGAGCCTGGGGGCGTCTTTCAAGCCGTAAAGCGCTTTCTTGAGCTTGACGATCTCCACGCCGTGCTTCTTCGCCCAGATGGGTGGCAAGCGGCAGAAGCCGTCGCGATCAAGTAAGGCATTGAGAAACGCACTATCAAGGTCGAACGGGATCACATCGTCACCGTCTGCGGCTGCAGCGGCTAGAAGTAACCTGTTAGCGGCATGGGACACAACAGGAGCGAAAGTGTCCAGCTCGCCCGAACGATCTAGATTACCGAGAACTACTGCCCGCGCTTTCTTCGTACCGTCACGCTTCTCGGTAAGAAGGATAGCAATAGGCAAGACCTGTTTTGCGGTCGCTAGCTCCTCGTCAGTAGCTGGCTCCCACACTTTATAGGCTCCAAGTCTACAATCTTCCTTGTTGGTTGCTGCGTTCCATTCGACTGAGTCTTTGCAACGAGCAGGATCCAACTTGGCCGATGTAGTCAAATAACACTGGACGTCAAGGAATTCCTCGCCTTCCTCTCGATCATCCTGTGCTGCTATTGCTGTGGCAAACGCACTAGCGTCTTTTCTCAATTCTGCGAGCTCTTTCTTAGTATGTCTCACGCGCTTTTTCTTGTCCTTTCTCCCTTTGGGACGACCACGACCTCGCGGCTTGGAGTTGCGGTTGCCAGCCACAATCCTTGCCGGAGACGGGCTCGCCTTTCTTGGACTAGATAAGCTGCTGCGAGTGGGGTGATCGTCCAGATTCCCCTCCTCAGGTTTAACACCTTCAGGCTCGGGATGTATCTGGCCCGGATCATCTTCCCTATCCAGACTTTCAACCACCAACGTCTCTTCTGGGCCGTCAGTCTGCCTACCAGTGTGCTCCGAGACATCCACCCCCAGCCGGTGCTCAGCCCTTTTTATCAGACCGACACACGGGAGAGATGGCGCGCACGACGCTCCACTAGGTAGGGCCTCGATTGCGTCACGCTCGACATAAATGCCTTTCGAGTTAGGAGCTAGGTCTTCAATATTCTTCACGAGGTACTCCTCACGGAACTTGACGTCGATGGTAGAATACTCCATCCATCGATGTCCCGCGGCGGACCGGCCATCCGTGACATACGTCCCAACCCGCCAGCCCGAAGACTTTGGACAAAGGCCGAGAAATACACCACGACGAAATGGCGCGGACAGCTTTGGAGCTACCACATTTACTCCCCCCTCAGGAGCTTCATGAGCTTCGCCTTTCTTGACTTGTTCACGAAAATAAACGAGACAGCCAAAACTCCTTAGCATCCTTGTGCCAACTTTTGAACTGTTTCTTCCAGTTCTCTCATCTAGAATCTCTGCAGGAGTCTTCCCGTCGTACTCAGGCATTTTGCTATACTTATGCGGAAGGCGGTCCCAGCATGCTGCAGCGTACTCGACCGAGTAGCACCACAGACGCTTGCCCACGTTCACCAACATCGGACGCACAGCGCCGAATATGGTCCGCATAAAGCGTTCGCAGGTTCCGTTCTGCTCTGGGTTGTAGGGAACCGTAGGAGCATCACCGACCCGCAGCGATTGCATGACCTTGGTCATGGAGTCACTGCCCAGAACTGGCTCATTGTCCCTACGGACGAACCATACCACTTTGTCCTCGAGGGTCAAAGCGTAGGTCTGGCGAATGCCTTTGATCAATTCTTCCAAAACCTCAACGCAGTCACTTTTCAGCTTAAGAGGGACACAGAAACACTTCTTGATGGCATCACAGATGACCACAAGCACGCAGGTGCGTGACCGAATCGATACAGGTTTAATACCTACCGCGAAGTCCATCGCTAGTAGTTTCAATGGTTCAGGTTTGTAATTACTAGTGTCTCGCTCCTTGGCGTGAGAGCTTCTTGCGCCTTTCGCTTTGTCGCATTCCGGACACTGGACATTAAGACCATCTACATGAAAGTGTCCGAATCTTCTATGTTGTTCTAGACGCGTAAGGTGACAAATAGCGATACTTTCTTCGATTGTAATGCATGCAATGTCTTCCGCGGTGTCACTAGTCGCCTGACCCCGGAGGCCCACCACGAAAAGATCACACCCAAGGACTGGGAGGGTCAGCCTCTCGTGGTTCTTGATTGGTAGCATCTGACCGGATTCCCTGTTGACGAGAGAACCGCCAGAGCTGTTGTAGTTCAGATCCCACCCACGATCACTGAGATTGTCCTCACCGAGCCACGGAAGAATACGATCAATGTCTCTTGGTAGATGTTTAAAGTAGACGCCGTAGGGTAAACCTAGAGCGTTTTCCTTCAATTTTCCGACAAAACCATCACGAGCCCCGGCCGTGCCGTTGATGCGACAGACGTTGCGTGAGATGTCAATAAAATCCGATTCGTGTCTAGATAAATACTTGTTTGCACATGAATCGACCAAGCTCGCTTCGTCCTTGGTCTGTGCAATAAAACAGCTAGAAGAATCTATATGAAACTCCTCTAAATTCTCGAAGTTCAGCATACAGCTACCATACTCCGAGACGTAAGCATCTCCTTCATTTAGTCAGGCTGGACCTTGCCAGACCCAACCACCCTTGTTTCCACCGGCTCCCTGCCCTTGATTCTGGTTGTTCATCTGGTTCTGGTTCACCGGCGGACACCACTGCGGCTGCTGGTTTCCCCAGGCACCACCCCACTGACCTTTCCCTTGATTGTTAGGATTCCAGCGGCAACGGTCAGCCTTATGGTTTTCCTTGCCACAGATCCAGCATTTGGGTTTGGTCACAGTGTTGTAGGGAGTGCTCTGGTTCCGACCAGTCTTGCCACCACCTTTCTGGCCACTTCCACCCTTAGCGTTAGACTTCAGGGGCAGGCCATGGGCAGCCAAGACACTCGCTTCGGTCTGCTTGCGTAATTTGGCTTTCATGCGTTTCAAGGCTTTCGCCGAGAACACCTTGCCAGAAGCAGCATTTTGACCATCATCAGCGGAGTCCGGCTCCTCATCGTCGTCGTCTCTCTGGCGCTTGTTTCCCTTTTTCTTCTTCGGCTTCTCCTCGATGACCGGGAAGGCCTTGCCGAGGGACGGGCTCTCGATCTTGTAGGAACCTTCCTTGACCAACTGCGCGAGCTTCTTCTCGAGACGGTTCCCGATCTCCTGCAAGGTGATGTGATCGGACTCGTCCACGCAGCGGTCGATGGTCTGGCGGAAGGCCGACGCGAACATCTTGGGCAACTTGTCCAGAATGTTCTTCACGTGACGATCTTCGACCGGACGCCCGGGCTCCGGGACGTAGACACTCGGCGCCATCTCCATCAGCTCGTGGATCTGGGCCAGGAACGTCGGAGCATCCTTCGGCGCATCGCGGTTGTCGAAGTGCATGGCGTCGATCGAGGAGGTCTTGATGTGCTGCTGGTCACGGGAGGCAACATTGAAGCGACCAACGTCACGAATACGCGCGAACAATTGCGCAGCGTCATCGTTGATGTAGTGCTGACTGTTGACCCACGTGGCCACGGACCCGGTGCGCGACTTGTAGATGGCATCCTTCAGGTCGCGCCACTTCTCCCGGATCGCGTTATTGGCGGTATTGTTCGCCTGCGGAATCCCCGGAGGGTTACCAGCAGGACGATTACCCCAATACTCCTGGAGTCCGAGGCGAGAAACCTCGTTCGTGACTCCGCGATGCCAGATGCGCCAGTCCTGCGCACTGGACAGCTTCTCAACCAGCTTTGCCTCTTGGCCCATTTTGTGAGTACTTATCTGACTAGAAGAGCCAGTTTGAGTCTCAAGGCGTAGCGTAGTGTTAGTGGACTTGAGAACACTCGCACACACTTACACACGTATGCTCCACTGAGCTCGTTATCAAAAGCAGTTCAATGAATTCTCTCAATTGCAAGTAAGCAAGCAAGTGACGCAAGTCTCTTGCTGCGTTGCATCCTGTAGGTTTGGTTCAATCAGGCTCATCAAGATTCTCGCATCATTCTCACCAGATGTCAACACATTCCAGGGTCTAGATCCGCTTCGTAGTTAGCTATTTCGTTAAGGATCTCAGGCCTTGGCAAAGCAGCATGTCACGGGGTCGATTTGAGTCAGAACCTTCAGTCATTTTCATCATGGAACAGGCTGCATTTGGGGCGATCGTGTTACGTGTGTGCGGGATCGATTTCCATGACCAACACATATGAACACTTAATATGTTGTAGTTGTTGATTTTTTTTTGAATGACTTTGCATACTTCAACAAGATCTGGATGTCGTACTTAGTGTCGCCGTCCATGATCACTTGATATTTTGTATCACGTTCTTCCCGGCACGACGTCGTCCGCACGATCGAACGAAAACAAAACAGAATCCAAGAAAGCGGCCGAGGCTACCGGCGTGAGCGCCGATGTCCTGATTGGTTCGGACAACATCGCCGCGACGTTGAAAGCCGCTCAGGATGAGAAGAAGAAACCATCTCCGGTGATGGCCTGGGGCTCGCCGGCAGTGGACTGTGCCAGTCGCGTTGCTGTCGACGGAGACCTCTGGAGCATGCCGGGCGTTGGTGGACAACAGGAACAGGACGATAGTAAGCCGGACTCTGACTCGTTCGCGCAGAATAAATCTGAAGACTTGTTCACTCCGACAGACCCCGTTGCTGCTGCGAATTTGGCTGCTGCGAAATTTTTGGGTGCTGCGAATTTCACCCCACCGGCGGCGACAACTACAGAGGTGGTTCTGCTGAAAGACGATACTACTGCTGCCAGTGGTCCTACTCCGAAACATCAACTACTACACGCTGAGCATCATCCTATTGGTGCTGACCACTCGACGTCGTCGCGTAAAAGTAGTCAGCAGTTGTTGAAGGTGGCTACTGCGAAGAAGTATCAGGATATCGAAAGGAAAAATCCCCCCTCCCCATATTGAAAACGCACGCGCCTGAAAATTTGTGATGCAGATTTTTTGACCACAGATTCTGTTTGTCTTGCAAGAGAGCAACTCTAGAGAGTCCGCCGCACTATGTAGGCGGTTTGTGATGCTGCTGGGCCTACAGCATAGACGTTTGTCATGCTAGGCACCTACGTCAAACCCTCGCGCCTCAGGCTCGGCATGTGCCTGCAGTCATCTGCTGCAAGACAAAGGCGGTTTGTCTATCCACATCCAGCATCAGAAATTTCGTTTTGATATGGGGCGGGGGGATTTTTTCGTTTGATACAGGAGGGCGCAGCGGCCGCTTCCGTGCCGGACGGGGGAGAATTATTAGGGGAGAAAGATGAGATGCAGATGGAAGTCGAGGAAAAAGAGAACTCGCCTCGTGCACAAGCGCCTGCTGCTGTTGAACAGCTAGACCAGGAAGAAGCTGCAGCTGCAGGTCCCGTAGTTCATCTTGCCAATACGACCGAAGGAAAAGAAGTTGAAGTAGAACCCCAGCAAGAGATGTCTGATTACGATTTCTTCGCGCCGCCAGCATCTGTAGTTCCCGCTGACGGCGCCGCTGATGATCAACAAAGCGAAAACGTTGCTCCTATTCCTGCTGAGGATCATCCGATGGCAAAGTCGGATGAAGATGAGGAAGTTCGTCCTGCGGAGGAAGATGCTTCATCCTCTTCCTCGGGCTCTGTCTCTGAACAAGATGAAAGTAACTTGGACAACGACCGGCAGGAGACAAGCTCGAACGCCGAAGTAGTGTCTGAACAGGAACAGCAACAAGCTGATTCCCAAGAGTCCGACGCCGCTAGCGTGAAGTCTGACTCGTCTGAGGGTAGCGAGAGCGACGCACCCGCTGAAAACGAAGATCAAGTCTTGGAGGAGCCGGACGTCGACGGCCAAGAACATGAGGCTGCTTCATCCCCTGCGAGTACTGGAAAACAACACGACGAATCTGACGGAAATGAACTCCCGCAAGAGGAAGAGCAGCAGGAGGAAGTGCACCAACAGCAACAGGAGAACACCAATGGCGCCGCGACGTCCAGCACCGCAAACGTCGCGCTCCCAGATGAGCAAACGACTGGTAATAATATGACTCTGCCGAAACAGGCTTCCCCGTCAGGATCGAATCCCTTTCGCGGCCAAGGCGGGGGAGATGATGAGGAGGAGGAGAATCTACGGTCCGACGAGAACGATGACCACCTCGCCGCGCCTGAATTAAGCGGACACGAGGAAGATGAAAAGAGCAACAGCTCGATGGAGCTCGAGGATGCATTGGAAGTAGCCGGCACTTCAGGCGACGACTACCTGGCGGTGGAGAACAAGGAAGTAAATGCTGTCGGTGCTGGCGAAGGCGAAATATTACGAAAAGATCAGGTAGACGAGAGCGTTGCGAAAGTAGTTATTGATGCTCCTTCTATTGTCGAGAAAGACGAAGATGTGCTCGAAATGAACAACGAGGCAGCTCCTGTATTGGATCATCAGAAGATTGACTCGAAGACCACGGAGTTGTGTGACGCCGCCACTTCAGGCCTTAGTTCTTGCCCGGTGCAGCTGAGCGAGGCTGCAGTTCTTGGCGAGGATGGCGACGAGTACGAAACAGAGAAAGGTAAATCAAAAAAGTGCTTTCGTCGATTTTTGAGCTCGAGCTTCTCGTGGGGTTCAGATCATGACTTTCATTTTTCTTTTTCATCCTACTACATTTCTGACTTTTTTTGTTTCGACGTACCTTTCAACATTTTCAGGTGCTGTGCGGATCATGGGTGCTGGCGTCAAGGCTCTGGAAGGAGGACACAACGCAGAGGACAAAGCGGAGCCTGAAGAAGTGAAGAAAATGTTGGAAATGACAACCCGAACCGCCTCTAATGCAGTTGTAGAGAAGGAGGAAGCTGCTGTGTCGATGAAGGTGGTCGAGTTGAAACAAGCTGCTGAGCAGGTGGACATCAAAGCTGCTCCCTCCACGACGTTGCTGGTGACCGAAACAACTAACAAGCGGCGCCAGGATGATACTGAAAAGGAGGAACACGATTCTGATGTTGTTGCTGACCCTAGTGCTTCTACCGCTTCTGGCGCCGCCGGCGCAGTTCTCGCTGGCGTGGAGGATGAAACGAAGGACACCAGTGGTGCTACGACGACCACGAAGTGGGTCGGGGGCGTCCTGCAAGCTGGTCCCGTTCTTGGTACAGAACAACAAGAGGAGAAGACCACTGAAGCCGGCTCCAAGAAGCAAGATCCTCCTAGCACAACAACCTCCGGTGCTGGCCAAGAACAAGAAGCACAAGAGGAGCCGGTTGTCGCCGGCCCGAAGAAAAAGCGATCCCGGTTCGGACCGCCGGCCAACTCTCAGCCAGCGCCTGGAACAATGCCGACTCCGCTGCAGATTCAGCAGCAACAGGCCATGGCCGCCACGGCAGCGCGCTTCGCTCCCGTGGGCGCGGCCGTGAGTAGGGAGCAAGCGGAAGTGGCGGCGAGTAGAGTTTTGGCGAATAAAGCGGCTGCGACTTCTTGTGCGACGATTGACGCCAGCGCGGCAAGCTCCAACAGCCTCGGCGCTCGTCCTCCGGTAGCGAAAGCAACTGCGCCGGGCGTCGCGGTTACGAATAAGCCACAGGTAGAACAACAGGCGGTGGAACAATCGGAAAGCGTAGTAAAACAAAAAGAGAATATCCCTGCTAGGACTGAATCCGAAGAAGTGGCACTGACAAGTAAAGGTAAACTCGAAGTAGTAGAGGGATCATCCGCCGTCGATGAAGATACTAAGTGCGCGGCCTCTAGTACTGATGAAAAGGCAAGCAAGAAGATCGAAGAAGTTGTGCCGGGAGGACGACGAGTGCTAGAGGTTCAAGAAGGTCAACATGATACAAAGAAGCTGGACGTCGAACAAGAGCAGCTGCCCCCGGCTGCACAACCTACCACAGAGGCGGATGAACAGGCTCAGGTTGGAGACGAAGAAAACTCCGAAAAGAATAAATCTTCTGATGAACAAGCCCACGACCTTCTCGCGGAGCCTGTTCCTTCTATATGGATGTGTCAGAGTTGAAATCGACAAAGTTGAAATAATTTGTCATGCATAAAATGGATGCCAGTTGGAACCCAGTTTCCAAGTGGCGCATGACGAATCTGGGTGGTCCCTAAATCCAGTTTGTCATGCTGTTTAGGCAAAGACGAGTGATTTTCTCATGCTACTTTAGCAGCTCGAGCTGCAACCACAAACAGGCTTACAGTCGGCCTCACTTGCCTGCTCTGCAACACACGTACCTCGGGCCATGCATTTTATGCATTACAGATTATTTCAACTTTGACGATTTCAAACCTGACGCTTCCATATTCTACCGCCCCCTCGTCTGCCTCGAAAATGATTGAAGGAACGAACAACCCCTTTCGGGACGGCCGTTCCTTTAGCGAAGTTGAAGGCGAGCAGGCGAATGCTTTTGCTGCGGGAGGGGGAGCTCCAGCCGTCGAAGAACTGCAACACCTACAACCGAAGAAAGAAGATGTTGACCGTGAAGGAGTCGAAAAGTCGTGCAAGGCCGAAGCGGAAAAGAAAGTAGGTCCACTTGTTCCCGCTACTGCTTCATCCTGTTCTGGGCAGGAGACGGTATTAAGAACGGAGGAGGAGAGTGCTAACGTCGCTGTCGTAAAAGAAAGTACTGAAAATAGTGCCGACTTGGGAATAAACAGCAACAAGAAAACCGCCAAGATGAACGACATGGAAGCTGTTGAAGAGGATCAGAAAATTACCAGCACCGCTGCCAACAAGCGCCCCAAGAGCGACGATCTGGGTCATGAACCGGTGGAGCAGGACGAGGTCAACAACAACATGATCCCCGCTGCCAAGCGCCCCAAGATCGACGACGATCAGAAGGAAAACAAGGAGAATGCTGCCAGCAACGAGCAGGTCGGAGCAGTCGCTGCGCAGGCAGGTGCAAGCACGAACGCGACTGACTCTACCATGATGTCCACTGACGGGCAACAGGTATGCTTTAGTGTTTGCGCATTGTATTCTATATCTATTTGTTTTTCATCTTTTTGTACTGAATGGAAATAATTAACTGCGCTCCTGTCCTTGTTTTCGATCTCGATCGCGATCGAGTGCAGCTGCGCGCGTTGAGTTGTTTGGATAGATTTAGATATCCACTTCAACCGACTTCGACTAGTAATCTACCGTACCAACCTAGTACATGATGACGCAAAACTAAAACTACATTCAAAAACTACCACAGCAGTTCCAGATGCACATGCAGCAGTTGGTTTTCCAAAACCAGCAACTCCAGATGGCCAATATGGTATCACACGTTAAAGCACACCAATCGGGGCCCGCAGAGTAGCTCCTTGCGTGTGCTGTTGAAGGAGCTTTAGGTGCTCGATTTGAATTTTGCATTTATTATAATGTACTCGTATTCGTACTACAATTCGTAGTCTGTCACGTGCGCAATTCAACATCTTGACCAACTGCTCTGGATGGCCGCGAGAGTGAAAATTTTCCTTGGTACAACCGCAAATGATGATGAACCCGATGGGGATGGTGATGATGATGAACCAAGCAATGGGAATGGACATGTATGGAAGTGTCAGAATCGAAATGGACAAAATCGAAAAACGTGTGATGCACAAAATCGATGCCAGTTAGACCCACAGTTTGTAGTCGGCGCATGACAAATCCTCCTCGTCCTGGAAGCGAATCTGTTATGCGGTTTAGGGCAAAAGAGCTGCCTTCTGTCATGCTAGTCAGCAGCCCAACACTTAACCCTTACCAGGACTACAATCCGCCTTCCTTGCATCCTCTGCAATAGAGTCGCTTTTTGCGTAGCATTTTTATGCATTACAGATTCGATTTTGTCGATTTCGATCCTGACACTCCCATAACATGAGTGGTATGAATATGATGTGGGGCGGTCAGCACGTGCACCAGCCCGGGGGTGGGTACCAGAGCACCTACAATAATTATCAAGGTGGTTCTTACAACGACAACAACTGGAACAATTCGTATTCGAATTACAACGACTGGGATAACAATTGGAACAATTGGAACTACAATCGCAAGGGAGGGGGAAAAGGAAATCGAGGTCCCTGGGGCGCCGAGGGGGCCTCTGAGAACAACCCTAACCCATCAGTGTTGGAATCCATGAAACACCCGATCAACCAGAATCCGCCGGCGAACAGGGCGAATGGCGTTGTCAACATGAAGTGTGCGAGGCGATGGGGTGAGGAATTTTTTTGAAATGATGTGTGATGTTGAATTGATCCTTAGCTGTGGTCGTTTGAGGCAGGAGTACTAGCACTGATGTTTGATAATCTTGATGTGACAAAATACATCATTGACATTTCTTTTCCTCAAATGAACCGGGAAGAGAGCATGATAAAAAACTGATGGCGTCTTCTTGTCCCACAACCACAGAGCGTCCAGATTCTAAGGCGGAGAATGAGCTGTTGCGAGTCGATGCGAAAAACCGATTTGCTGTGGTATGACCCGCTCAGGTGCTTTCACAATCTCAAGCGTTACAGCAGAAGCGTCTGGATTTTGTCTTGCATGGATTGCATGAGGAACATACAGGGCTTTGCGCTAGAGATTTTCGCCAGAGAAGTCTCATGCATGGGGTTCGTTTGGAGCTCCAGAGCTTGTCATGCGCAAAAATCCTGTGACAGTACCAGTAGACTAGATTAACTGCACTACTTGCATTACAAATTTCCATTGCTGTAGTTGTAACGCTTGTTGAGATTGTAACGGTTGCGCACGGTATATGTGGCGATGCAGGGAAACCCTGTGGCGCGGTCGTACTCGATCAAGATCGTGGAGAACCTGCAGCATCATATCAACTGTAAAAAAGTCTGGGTCTGGAAGAAAGGAAGATCTGTGATGCAGGTTTTCCATGATCCATGAGGTCTGGAATGCGAGACCCAGCATGACAGATTCTCTGAGGTTTCTATCATGCCTTTCCTGCATGAGAAAGTCCCTCTCAACTTGGGCGAAAGGGGACAGCTGCTTTTGGCACTCATGCAACACAGCTTTTTGCATGATTCGGATTTAGCATGACAAGTTGCAATCTTCCAGACCCAGACACTTTTGCAATGCATACATCAGCTGAAAAGACCCGAAATCATTTGCTTCTTCTGCCCCGTGTACCAACAGAGCTACCGGCAGAAGGGCAAGGGCAAGAACGGCAAGAGTGCTATGAAGGCCTCAGAACGGAAATCCTCAAAGTGGAAATAATTTGTGATGCATGGAATGCGACGCAAAAAAGACTGTATTGCAGAGGACGCAATGGAGGCCGATTATTGTCCTGCTAGGGGTGAAGAATTGGAGTGCTGCTTAGCATGAGAGAAGGGCACCCCTTTGCCTTAACCTGCATGACAGACATGCTTTAAGTGCCCGGGAGATTTGTCATGCGCCGACTACAAATGACGCTTCAACTGGAGTCGTTTTTTTGCATCACAAATTATTTCCACTTTGAGGATTTCCAACCTGAGGCTTTCATAAGTGCCCCGCCGGAGGGACACCCGGACTTCAAGTACATTGGAGACAACGTGGACGCCGTACTATACAAGTTGTCACCACGACGTGAGTATCAAATGTAAAAATGTCTGGGCCTGGAAACTTGTGATGCTGGGTGGCGTCTCATGATGAGGCTAAAAATGCTGGCTCAGCATGACAAGTTTCTGAGCTCCTAGGTGTTGCCTATTCTGCATGACAAACTGCGCCTCTGCATCACAGAAAAACGGAGCTCTTGGGTGACGTGCATGACAGATTTAAGAGTCATGCCAGACAAGCACGACAAACATGAATTCTTCCAGACCCAGACATTTTTACATTTGATAGTGAGCAGCTGCAAAGCAAATAATTTGTGTACCGATGAAGTAGAACTCGTGACTTGTACTTGAAGTAGATGCTGCAGATCATCGCTTGACAACCCCATGATTCATCAAAAATCCTAGTATTAATTATACATAACCCGACATGTCGTGAAAATGTAAATGAATTCTATCAGTTCGTCGAATCGCTGGAAGAGTACATGTACCCCGTGGACGCCGGCGGTGTGGCGGGTTCCTTTTCGAAGGACTTCATCGACAAGGAAGAACAGTACTCGCAGTGTCGCGGGCAGCTGCACATGCGGGAAACCTTACGCATTGCAAAAGTGCCGCACTCGTGTACGAATTGCAGTCATGCAGGAGAAAACTGCCTTTCCAAGCGAAATCGGCATGAAAAATTCATTCATTTGTCATTGTCCATTTGTCATGCTGCATTTGCATTGCGATCGCTACTAGTGCGATACTTTTGCAGTGCATAAATCAAGCTTAACGACGAGTCGTTCGAGAAACTCATCGATTTCTTTCTGCGAAAAAAGATCCAGGTATTTGAATAATCTTGAAAAACAAATAGAGGTGATCCGTGCAGAGATGAGAGGTGATCCGTGCAGCTGGTGCACGTGAGAAGTTTAGAAGTTGTTGGCCTGTTGAAGAAGATGTTGACTACATGTACATGCAACACGAGCAAATAGTATACTAGAAAAGGAAAAAAAAAAAATCTACCAGATCTCCGTCTGGCGCATCGACGGGAACTTGTTGACGACTCTGGATCCGTTGATTAAGTACATTAAGCAGTGGAAGGAGATGTTTCCCGACCAAGAGATGAAGTTTCACGAGGTGCACTGCTATCCAGAGTAAATAATTTCCCGCACAAGTACAAATGCGGTCTCTGCATGACAAAACTGGACTTCGATTCTAGTTTAGCATGACAAGAGGTAAAAAAGCCCAAATTGGTGAAGTTTGTGATGCATTTTGTACACGTACAGGAAATTTGTATTGCATAACTGCCACAACAATTACCTCACGAGGAAGGGAGCCATCGACTTCATCACCTTCCTGCTGGAAGAGTTCAAGCAAGCCCCGGCGCGAGACGACTTATCAAATGCAAAAATGTCTGGGTCTGGAAACTTGTGATGCTGGGTGGCGTATCATGATGAGGCCACAAGTGCTGCCCCAGCATGACAAGTTTCTGAGCTTCTAGGTGTTGCCTAGTATTCTGCATGACAAACTGCGTTTCTGCATGGCAGAAAAATGGAGCTGCTCTTGGGTAACTTGCATGACAAATTCAAGAGTCATGCCAGACAAGCATGACAAACATGCATTCTTCCAGTGACCCAGACATTATATTGCCACTTGATACGACTGGCGTTACCACCACTGCACGAAGTTCTATCAAATGTAAAAATGTCTGGGTCTGGAAGAATGCAACTTGTAATGCGTATTTCAGAACACAGAAAAGTCTCTCATGCATACGTAGCAAAAGCTCCCACTTTTTGTTAGCAAAATAGGGGACTTGTCATGCGGATTCGGCATTGCGGAAGGTTCTCGAAACCTGTGATGCTAGAGCTTCCATGCCAGACCTTCTGTGTCATGCAAAAACAGCATGACTCTTCCAGACCCAGACATTTTTACATTTGATAAGTTCCGCCCCCTGTCGATTGACACGAACCGGGTTCCCATCTGGATCCGCATCGGGGATAATGATTGCAGCCGGAATGAACCGGAGCAAACGGTCCTGGAAATTGATGCCCTGCACAAAAAATACTCGGACGAGACCAACTCGACAGAAGCAATCTGCTACGGTAAAGAGAACGCAGCTTCTTTCGCTATGGTTGAAGATGTACTTTCGTTAGATGTAGACTTCGGCTGTTCTTCGCATTACTCTAGTACGTAGGTACCTAGCTACTTCTTAGGTACGAATTTTAGTCCTCTTCAAGAGGAGTGCGTCGATAGTAAGCGTGTACTTGTGAAACATGAAGATCAGCGTTATGCACTGAAAAAATATGCTAAATTTTATTATTCCATTTTGAATTTGAAAAATCATTCCAGTGGGCTGCGAGGAGTGTACTCACTTGTGCTGCCGGAGATTTGCAGAAGGCATTTCCCCGATCGTGCACGTGAACGGACTGACAAGCCGTGTCCCGGCGAACTACTACAACGCTGAAAGTAAAAACAATTTCGGCGCGGGCGCCGGTGGAAAGGGCGGGTCATCTGGCAAGAATGGCTCCAGTAACCACTTTGGCGGGGATAGTGGTAGTGGTGCTGCTGGTGGGGGAAACACTAGTGGTGCTGCAGGTGGGGGAAACACAAGCAGCAGCGGTAAAAGTTCTAGTAGTTCAAGTTCTAGCTCTAAAAACGTGACGCAGAGTAGTTCGCTTGTTCCACCATCATCATCTGGTGCAACACTAGGAACATCAAACGAAGGAGGTGTCGCGTCTTCGTCGTCAGCTACTTCTTCGTCCGCTTCAGGGACCACAACTTCTGGCGCAGCGGCCGCGGGCGCAGCAAATCTTTTCGAAGGACAGCACCAACAATGCTGGTCAGGAGCATATGGGGGTGTGAGGATTGAAATCGACAAAGTTCAAATAATTTGCAATGCACAAAACGCAAGACACGGAGTGACTGTGTTGCAGGTATTGCAAGAGAGGCCAACTGTAGCCCTGTTTGGGGTTTGAAATGGAGCTGCTGAAGTAGCATGACAAAAGCAGCCTTCTGTGCCTAAACAGCATGACAAATTGGATTTCAATGCTGCCAAAATTTGTCATGCGCCACTTCCAAACTGGATCCCAACTGGTATCGATTTTATGCAGCACAAATCATTTTAACTTTGTCAATTTCGATCCTGACACTTCCATAGAGCATCTCCAAGCAGTACAACTTGGAGAAACTACATTGGCGGGACGAGCACTGATATCGCTTCTGCTTATCCCATGGGAAGAAAAACGCTATGTGCTCCCTGCAGCCTCGTGGTTTTTTGATTTTGTTGCGCATCTTCAACAACTTTTCAATACATGCAGATGCAGAGCGGAACTTTTATTTTTTCGCTTAACCAAGAACCTATTGCTATTTCGATTTCCTTTCACGACTTGGAGCCTCTGCCTCATGCGCATGCCCAAATAAAGCGTGATGAAGATAATATGAATTGGCATGCAAGAAAAATGTCATCGCATGAGGACCAGCACACGAAATAAGGCAGGACGATCATATCGCATGTTTTTTCATGGCATAGGTACAAGATGAACCGCTCCTCGACGGCGCCAGGCCCCGAGCTGCCGGCCCAAATGACCAGTACAACTCCCGTGAGCAAGATGATGATGGACAAGGACGAAGGTTCGAAGGAACAAAAAAGGGCGCCGATCTGCCAGCAGTTTTTGACAACGTTCTATCCCCCGGAATGGAACGAGGAGAAGCAGGAGTTTGAGGCGGTAACGACGACAAAACTGTTCGCCATTGCCACCGCAAAGATTGACGGCGAGCAGGAAGAAAGCGAAATGTACAACGAGGAGCAAGAGAAAGATCGCGAACAGCCGGACTTTATCGTCTTGGAAATCACACCTCCTCACACCATCTTCGTGCAAAGTATGCGCAAGAAATCTTGAAAGAGCGCAAAAACACATCAAGTCGGTGCAATTTGCCTTGCGTTTTTCTTACATCAGCTGCAAAATGTTTACACAGAAGATGCTCTTTGGTCTTTGCATCCTTACAGGAGCACTTTATATTATTTCCATGATCTACTTACTACAACGAGGCTCGTGCTTTTTCAGACAATAAATTGCCGGGAAATCAGGAACCGCACTTACACTAGCAAGGCCCGGATCGAACAGAACACCGCGAGCCTCTCGATCGATGAAGACGACCTGTGAAAAAATCGAAAACAGTAACTGGAAAACTCCTCTTCACAGTAGAAATCTTAGCAAGTTGCTTTATTCATCTTCTCCGCGTACAAATAACAGCGCTAGAAGGGCGGCAGCTGCGTTGGTGAGCAGTTGCGAATAGAGCGGAGCGGGTTATTACAGGCACGGAAAGGTACTAAACTTGGCTTGCAGCTTTTCCTGCATTTCCTTTTCTCAGCGTTGTGATGTAGATGCTGTGCCAGGTTCGTTGAAGTTGCGTAAGCTAGCCTCCCCCCAATCATGATCCACCTGTTGATGTAGTGGAATTATGTGGCTCTTTGAGTTCTTCATACTAATTCTAGTTTGAGTTCCTATAAATACGTAAAAATGCTCATCTTTTTATTTTTTACGCTATACAGCTGTATTTTCATCATCTCTCTTTCATTACCAATTCAAAACAACTGATCAGATCTTTCCTTGTGGAAATTTTTCCGTCCCGCGTCGCCGTAGCTGCATCTCTGCGCTTTTTGTATGCATTGCATAAGTATCTTCGTGCTGGCTCGTACGCATTGCGGGTATGCATGACAAATCTACTTCGCAAGGTCCATGAGCATGGCAAACTCGATTTCTCATGATCCTAAGGAAATTTGTAATGCAAGGTGTACAGCTGGTAGTGGTACGTGTACGATGCAAAAATACTTTTGCAATGGATATCTCGCCTTCCCCGATGGCAAAGGAGCTGATCGCCAACTACATGTCGAAAAAGGTAGAAGATACAACTTCGGAGCACTTTATTCGGTAATGATAAATGAAAAAGATGAAGCTGAACAGCCGGACTTGGTTGTGTAGCCACTTTGCCTTTAGCTCTAAATATAGTAAAGTTTTGTAGTAGTCGCAATGGCATTTTTGCAGCGTTTTCGCAGCGAGGGACTTTTCTTAAAATATCACTAGTAAGGGTGAAAAAGGTTGTGTATACGCGTGCCCACCTTGACGTATGAATACAAACAGGAGTCCCTTTGCTTTATTTCCACCTCGACGCATCATGAGTTGCTTCATTTTTGGCAAAAATAAAGTAAATTGGAGCGGCGAGGAGTCATTGAGTCAATAAAACCCATTTATTCATTTATTTTCTGTATCCTTGTTTTTTCGAACTGCGTCTGCGGATGATTTTCTTTTTGCGAAACGACAGTGCTTTCATTCAACTGTGTTCTTTTGCAGTACTTTTCTGTCTACCTTTCAAGTAGTAATGAGCGACTATTGGAAGTAACACGAACGAAGCCTACCGAAGCCGAACTCAACGACAACGGCCACAGGAGCATATTGGCCAGCTTGCTTTGTCACTGTTCTATGTTTTGGCGCCGCAAGATGTGGCGAAGATAGGGCCCGAGTGCTGCAACTTTTGTGTTCATGATGGGTTTCAAGCGTTTTGCCTGCGCTTAAAAAAAATTACAAGAGTATGAGCTTTTTATGCCCGTAGCCATTTTGGCTCAAGGCATTCTTTTATGTAAACACGGTTGAAACACTCTTACCGTGCCCGCCGCTTGTGGGAGCCCACGTTGGGCCTTTTTGCTTTTGTTTACTCTTTGAGAGATGAGTGTAATTCTCAACTTCACTGTGAAACACACAATGTAGTCTGGTCTGCGTTCGTCTTGTCTCCGCTGCCCACCTGGGCGGACTTGATTCTACCGTTTGTCTCTTCTCTCCCGAAGACGGTAATTTCCGAGCGTTTTGCTCGCCTCCACCTGAGGCGAGATGGTGGCCGACACTACAGGCGATATAGAAATGCAGACGAACAACGCCGGCGCCGCCGCTTCGTCTTCAAAATCCTCAGCACAGCAGCAGGGCCTGCTATGGGAAGGCTTCGAAGCAGTTTACTCGACCACCCTCGACCCCGACGTGGATGTCGAACCCGCAGGGGCGCTGCGAGAAGGAGGGTATGTACTTGGCCAGGTCCTGAATTTGGGTCGAGATGCGAAGACCAAGGAAGTAACGAATCAGTATTTCTTCGTGCAGCCGGTGGGAGTCAGACGCGTCGGCAGATGGTTAAACGTTCTGAACGAGAAGGGCCGGCCGGCCGGAATCTACTCCTCCAAGGGAAACGTTCGCCAGGGTGTTGCGCTCAGCAACATCCGACCAGGGCAGCACATCTTGTTTCAGATCGACGAGTATACGCGCCCGAGCACGGGCAGCAGGTCATGGATAGCGCGCGACATCATCGCTGTTACTCGGGACGGAAACCCGCTGGTGACGGGGAGTGGCAGCGGCTCGACCAGTGCTGCTCCATGGTACAACAACGGCCTGCCTGCGGAGGGGCAGCGAGGTTTCAGCATGCAGGTGGACGACTTTCCGGCTCTCCAGGGATCAGGACAGCATCGCGGATCGGCACAGCAGGAACCGGCCATGACAGAAGAGGAAATCAAATTCTACATCGACGCGCAGGTGCTGACTCGCGTCGAAAAATACAACAACTCACGCATAACCGACCTCGAGGAACTCGTTGGCAAGCTGAGGGAGGAACTTGCTGCTCACGGGACGACCTGCGAAGGGCTGCAGAAGAACGTCGGGGCATTCGCGGATCGCTTGAGCACGGTAGAACAGGACGCGGCCTCTGCGTTGACGCTCGTAGCCGAAGTGCCGAAGCTAGAGAAGCGCGTCGCAGCAACCGAAACAGGACTTGTCACCCTGAAGTCATACGTCCAGACCAAGATGACGAACCACTTCACGCTGATGATGCAGGAAATCAACCAGGTATTTGAGTTGGCCGCTGTTTCTACTTCTAGCGTTTCTGCTTCGTCTTCTAATATCTCGGTGCAGACAGATCCGCCCGTGAAGGCATCCGCATTTCGCACACCTCCGCAGCCAGCACCTGGTTTGCAAAAGGGGGCTATTGGCGGCGCGAAGTATTTCCCGCTCTCGGTATTCGAGAGCGAAAGCGACAATGAAGACGATGATGATGATAGTGATGACGATGACGTTCTTTCGCACATCACAGCTCAAGATCACCGACGAACCGGACGACCAGGCTTCTCCGCAGAGCGAAGTCAGCGACATGAGCCCAGTATCAGCTGCAGAGGGATCAAACCCGCAGGAGGAACCACCAGCGGCGACGGGGGCCCCTATTTCGAAAAGGGAACGGAGCCGCAGTCCCTCTGGGCAGGTGGAGAGCAAGGCGAAGCGGACAGCTGCAAAAGGGTCGGGGGGCACGACCAGTGGTCCCGAGGCCGGCGGGGTTCCGGCGACGAGCCCTGGTGCTTAAGCAAGACGACTCTCTTCACGGTGCTCACATTTCTTCTTACCATCATTCTGCTCGGAAATTTCTTCTTCTCTGCGTTTTTCGGCATCTCCGGATGGAAGTACACCACAGACCACGTTTTGCTCTCGTTGTTTACGGATCGCGGAAGGACATTTTGCTCTACATCGAATTGCGACTACATTTCGGATGACATCTCTACTACCAGCTGTTTTGTCGCGACCTGCTGCAGTCTCATCGCGGTCGCCGTTTCACAACTCGCGTGTTTGCGGACAAAGAGCCGCTTGCTCCGTTTCAGCGTCATCTTTCAGATCTACAAGTTTGCTACTGCAGGAGCAAAGTCGCTGCGCGTTTTTTGGAATACCTCACTTGCAGTACCGGCGTGCCTCGGGTGCTGTTTCGACAAGTTTCTCACATTCAGCTGGAATCTGTTCAGTAATCGTCTGCGAAAAACGAAATGTTACAGAAAGAAAGATAAGAAGTTTCTAGGGGCGGCCGGGTCTTTCGGAGCGCGGTTGCTCCAAGTCGTTCTGTGCATCTCGGACCACCTGCTGGTGTTTGCGGTCCCACCCGACGACACTGCGCTTTTTCGGGTCTCGAAATACCGGCTGCGCTTCACGGAGGCGCGCGCAAATCGGGCTGCAGAGTACGAGGCGCTGGTAAGTTCATCTTACCGGGAGGTAATGTCGCGGGCGCATGAAGCGCGGCAACTCAAACGTGAACAGGCGGCGGCGGCAAGTTCGTCGGCTTCTTCGTCCTCATCCAGCGGCGCGGCCCCGCAACTAGATTCCGTCTCTTCCCCTCCTGTCCCGACCACCCCCCCACGCAGCCACGCGTCATTTAACCGTCCCCGATGTCCGGATTACGGCGTTTTTACCCAGCCGGCGACCACGGGTGGCACGCAGATACGCATCACGACGCAGAACTGCCGCGAGAGTATCATTGGCAATCGCGCGCGCGATAAGATAATCCGCTCCGCTCCCGACGATGAAGACTACAACGTGCTGGCTCTGTCTGAGGTGAACTGGGGGAAATCCGCCGCGGGCTTGGAGGGCGTTTTAGATATCTCGGGCGACATTATCCAGGATCGGCTTCATAAGGGCGGCGCAGCGAAAGACGACGACTCCGACCCTGGCGACGCGCATGATCGGCCGGCAGATACGAAGTCCTTCATCACCAGGGGGCCGGGTTTTATCGCTTGCATTGGTCACGGGGCGGGTATTGTGGTCCGAGGGGGGCCCATTTTCGACGAGCTTGTGGTCTTGACAGATGAAGCACTTGCTGAGCGATTTCTCGTCCGGGACAGAGTAGTAGTAGGGCTCTTTAGGCGTCTGACCCTCCTCTCGGTGTACGGACCTGCGGACAGCCCCAAGGCCAGCGCTGCGAACTTCTACCGACCGCTGCTGCGATGGACGCGGGCCTTGCTTCGCAAGACCAACCGCCGGAACATCCCCTTCATTCTGGCAGGGGACTACAACTGCCACATCGGAGCGGACCAGGAGGGGTTTGTGGTTGGGAAGTTTGCTTCGGGAAAACGGTCAAACGACAAAGGGGTGGAGTTGGTCAGCCGCCTGGCCAAGCATAACATGCGGCACGTCGATTCCTTTTTTGAAATGCCGCAGCCGCGGCACACTTACCTCCGAGAGGGTTCGGAGTCCGAGATCGACGGTTTCATCACGAGCGGGCGTTTCTTGGGCCGGGTCGACGGCGTTAACGTGTGCAAGCACCTTCGGGACGTGACAACGCTTCGGTCCGGCAAGGATGGGCAGTTTTGCCACCACGACTTGGACCACTACGGGAAGACCATAACTCTCACACTTCCGCCCGACGCACACGAGGAGGAGCAGCCTTCGAAGCAGCGGGGAGGCGGCTACGCCGGGGTGGCCCCCGTTACCCAGGACTGCGTGGCTGCGTACTCCGCGCATGTCAAGTCCGAGTTGAGCCAGCACGCGAACACGCCGACCACCCTGGAATCATTTTTACGTGCGATGTCATCAGGAGAAGCAATAGTTTTGGAAACTGCGCAAGAGCGAGGTCTCCGCTTGGCGACATGCAAGAAGCACGCGAAGGTGAGACAGCAGGAGGCGCCGCCAGCACTACAGCAGGACACCAGCAAACCGGCCACGGTGCGGGCACTGTGGAAGCACATCGGGAGCACGAAGAAGTCGCGGGGGCCTTCAACGGCTCCGATGGGTTGGTCGAAGCACTACGTAGAGAAGGTCGTCGCGAAGCAGCAGCCGTGCTCGACCTTCAACGCCTCGGAGTTCGTCGGCCGTGTCTCAGACTCGAGTGCTGCGGCGCTAGATGCGCCGATAGCTTTGGAGGAGTGGAAGGCGGCGGTTAAGGAGGTTCGCGCGGGTTCCGATTCCCAGTCCTGGAGCAAAGAAATTTTTACCGCCCTCGACGACGACCTGACCCAGTTGCTTCTGGACTTGCTCGCGCAGGAGCTGCGGGCGGGGAACGGCCTTCGGGGCATCGACGAGAAGTTTAGGCGCACGAGGGTCTCGCTTTTACACAAACGGGGGCGACGGGACTCGTTGGACAACTACCGGGGAATCAGTGTGGTTCCGTCACTCTGCAAAGTTTTGGCGCACATCATGACGCGGCGGCTGCAGAAATTAATCTTCGACGAGGATTTGGCGGACATTGAAAACTACGGATTCGTTTCCGGGCGCAACAGCTCCGACGCTATCGTCCTCCTGAGGCGATTGAAAGAAGACGCCGCCGAGTTCGCCGATTTGGAGCAGTTTTGTACGGTCTGGGCCTCGTGCCTGGACTTACGCAAAGCTTTCCCCTCGCTTTGCTGGTCTGTGACGCAGGATACGGTGACCGCCTTAGGGATCTCCGGCACCCTGGCGTGGTCCGCTCTAGCTTCGTGCCATCGGGATGTCGTCTGTAGGGAGGTGCGGGAAGGGGTAGACTTCGGTCTACCCCTTGGCCTGCAAGAGGGGTGTCCGTCCTCACCGTCCTGTTTTAGTTTGGTATACGCGGTGGTCTCGACCGCAGTCCGCCGCGCCCGTAGTAAACTCCCCCCCGCTGCGCCGAATCTGGATAGTTCTGGTGTTCTCCTCAAGTACCCCACTGGGGATTTTTTCGCGGCCAACGAGAAGGAGAAGCTGGAGTTCCTCCTGCGACCGTCCCAGCAGTCGTCGTGCGGACAGACCCGGCTGGGGACCGTGAAGTTCGCCGATGATACCAACTCGTTTGGTGAATCGGTCTCCGGGGTGGTGGACCGCTCGGTGGTGGATTCCTGTTTGAACGTGTTAGCCTCTGCCCGCATGGAGGAAAATGTGGACAAGCGCATCGAGGGGCAGTTGGACCAGCTGGACTGCGGGTTTTTGGGCGTTTCGCTCGACGACACCAAAGACACACGGAATCGCATCAGCAGATCATGGAAAGCTTTCTACGGTGCTCAGCGGCACTTGGTCGGGTTTGGGGAATTGAATAAATGGCACAGACGAGCGGTGGTAGTTGCTCTGGTCCGCGGTACAATGTTGTATGGGGCGAACGGCCGGTCTTTTTCGGCGCAGGAGCTCAGCGACCTCACTGCTGCTGACAACGCGATCCTTCGGCGGTTGTTCAATCTGTCCCTGCCCCAGATGGAGGTCATGAAAGTTTCACACGGCGACCTGCGGGAGCACATCGGCGTTGCGCCGATCTCCGCGGAGATAGGTTATTCTAGGCTGTCACACGGGGGGCATCTGTTGCGGCGCGACCGGGACTATTTGCCGCGCAAGGCGTTTTTCGGCCGTTTTATTATCAGTGCTGTGGACCCCAACGCGACCCCGGATCGCAATCCCGAGATGTTCCTCCTGCCACGACGCCCATCGCGACTACCATCTGTGTACGAGTCTTTCATTGAGGCGTGCGCGGCCGCACGAATTCCAGTCCAGGAGCTTGCCGGGTTTGCAGTTTCGGAGACTCGCAGGGATTGGTTCCTGCGTACGAGGTCGTGGTATATCGATGCCACGATGCAGCATTGGTTTTTCGCGTCCTGGCGTGACGCACTTTCGCAGCCGCGCGTTTTAGTTGCATATGAGCGGCTTTTGAAGAAAAACGGAATTTCGCGTGAGGAGTTTGATGCGGCGTACGGCGATCGGGCACGGGTCGGCAGCAAGCGGGCGACCCTCAAAGTGACTCCGAGCTTGGCGGAGCTGCGTGCGAAACAGACGGTACTGAAGGGCGAAATTTCGGAGCGGCAGACGGACGAGCTTGTGCGGAACTCGGGCGGAATCTACACTGCTTGCAAGGACGGAATAGGCGCCCTGTGGTGCAACCAGTGCGCGGCGGCGCTTGGTGGATCTTTGCGGGCCCTGCGTGCCCACCTCAAGTTGCACCAGGAAGACGACTTCGTCCGCATCGTCGCGGAACGCGATGGGTCCTACACACCGGCCGAGGAATTCGCGTATGGGAGGTCGGGCCAGTGTATTCTGTCGAAATACAAGCCATCGCAGCGCTTTGTGCTTCCTCCGCAGCGGTTTCTCAACGGGGCAGAGGCGTCGAAGTTTAGCGCCCGACAGCTGATTTGTCCGCACTGCGCGACGCACTCGATATCTTGGCCGCGCGATTTCCAGAAGAAAGTTGGTGCGTCCCGACGCATGAAGACGCACGAAAAGAAGTGCTGCGCGCAAAGAAAGCTCGATTTGAAATGCGATCCGATTCTTGAAGAAGAAGATGAGAACGACACTAGTGACGTTGCGGAGAGTTGAGGAGTTCGATAAATTGGTAGTCTTAGTACACGACGAGCCACGATGTGCGAAGCTGCAGTGACAAAACCCCGAGATGCAGCTTGAAACGAACTCGAACCCCAACCCCTCCGCACGTCCCCCCCTAGTGCAGGATAAATGATGATGATGATGATATACAGATAATAGTACCCTTCTGAAGATCAAATACAAGCGCCGTCCCGTTTGTGGATTGTGCCTTTATTTTGGGGCAGAAAAACCGCACAAGTGATAGCGAAACTCAAATTTTTGTAAGAAGTTGACGTAATTAATAATAGGTGTTGGTGTACTCTTGAAGGGCTCGCCTTTTTTTTTTAGAAAAGCAAACGCGTACGTTGCAAGCTTGATAAAAAAGAACGCGTATTGCCTCCTACTAGAGCGCCACGTCGGCAGCGAGGCGCCTGTTTCAAAAAATTGCGGACGAGAGTCAATCACAAGTAGCAGCCTGCTGATGCTCTCTCTCTCTCTCCGGTGAATGGAAAAGAACAACCGCTCCAAAGATATAAGAACCCAAAAAAGCTCTAGCTCAGCGTCGAGTTTGTGTTTGCCTCTCAAGAATGCGTCCACGCTTTTCACTCTTATTCGCGTAAAACGCAGCGCAAAGAAATGGATAATTAATTTCAGTCTCACCAACATCAACGAGGAATAGGAAAGAGAAAAGATGCCACTTTTAAGTTTAGTATAATTGTGTGAAGAAGTTTTTTCCTATTTCAGTCGAGCATGGAGCAACTACATGATCTTGCCGCCGTCAACATTCGACATGATTTCGATTTTCTGGATGTGCCCTAGCTACCGGTGTATTTATTTTTACCTTCCTACTCGCCCGTAGTACGAACAACTTTTATTCACCCAATTTTTTCGTATAATTTCGAAATCTGAAGAGTAACGAACCTGTATCTCAACAACAAACGATGAACCAACCCGTTATCATGTTCAAAGCAAAAATAGAAAAAATGTTGGGCTGAGAATTTTGCACCCACAAGAGTCTCATTTTCTGTTGAACACCCGTTGATGTTGACCTAAATGTGTTGGCTCTCCAGTAGCTATTGTACACATTTAAGTAAGTAGAAAAAAGTTGTATTCGGTCTACTTTTGCCTTTCGTGACTACAATCTGTAAACAAGTATGAAGATGATTTCTTGTTTCGTCGGTCGTCTTTCGACACTGAACGGTTGTTGACAACAACTCTGTGCAAGTCGTGTATTGGGTATAGATAAAGATAGGAGGACAAGATGGACGTGAAAAAATTGTTGGAGCAGAAGCTGCTCGCGATCAATTCGCAGGACAAGTTTCTCGAGGAACTCAAGGACCAGAAAATTAAGTTTCTCGAGGAACTCAAGGACCAGAAAATTTCGTTGGGTAACCAACGAGTCGCGGTGATCGACGAGCTGTTGAAGGTAGAGTTGCAGCAACCTACTACAACCCAGCATCAAGGTGTCCATCAACTAGGTGGAGCCGGCGGCGCGGCCGCTTGTTCCTCGACTACTACGGCGGCCACGCCAGTTGCGCAGTCGTCCACTTTTCAGCCGGTGTTGGCCTCTTCGACTGCAGGCACTCCTGCTTCCGGAGCTCCGATCCCGGTTGCTGCTGCAGCGAGTACAGGCTCGACGTCCCTTGCGGCCACGCAATTTATCACTCCAGTCTTGTTGTCTGAGGCGCCCCACGAGGAGGTTCTTGCCCAGAACAAGCAGGAAAGCGTCGGCGTTGTGGAACAAGCAGAACCGGCAGCATCTGCGAACAAAAAACACACGGCCGCGCAGTTCCAACAGAGCAGGTTCGTTTTCATTATTTTGAGTCTATCTCCAATTTCAATATTCAGCGGATTTTTCAAAAACCAAAACCAGCTAAGTACAGCTCTTTTCAATTTCAAGAAAACATTTTGATTTGCATTATTACGTCGGAGGTGGATTGTCGTGTAATCAAATTTTTTTTCTTGATGTCTCTGGTTGCTGCAACGAAGTAGGCAATGCCACAGAGAATCGATTTCTATTTCATGACTTTCAACATTTTGATTTTGAAGAATCGAATGAAAATAAATTGCATTGGCAGCAGCTAGGACTTCTACACACACAAAGATAAACAACTCTAAACAGTCCTGTGACGGTAACTCCACCGCATTCGTCCGTGGAAGATGGAGTCGCGAAGACTACTACAAAACAGACCAACGTTGGGGAAAGCGCCGGCCCATCCGACGCCGAGGATGATGATGCAGCGCAGAAGATGAAAAATGGAGCTGCTCAGGAGGTCGCTCAAGAGAATTCCCAAGAGATCGCGGGCTCAGCAAAAAAGGCCGCCGAAGCTTCAGCACCGGTCGATCAGCCTGCGCTGGCGGACGCGAAGGATGAGGCTGACCACGTAAACGAGGAACAGAACAAGAAGGGGGCGCCAGAACAAGATGACGCGAACCGCTCTGTTTCCGAGGATAATTCAAGCGAGAATCAGAGTCTCTCTTCTTCCGAGGAAAGTGAGCACGACGAGGATAAGAAAGATGATGAAGATCATAAAGTAGATCATCATCTTGACCGCGGCGGCGGGGGCACAAAAAATAAAACCAGCATTCTGAAGAAGCCGGAAAATCAGCGTGCGGCAGAGGGACATGATCAAGGTGAACAGCAGAACAATCGGAGGCGCGGGTCGCCTTTCCCAAGGAGGAGCAGGACCAACAACAACGACACCGAATCTTCTGATGTTGATGCCATTCCTCCGAAAAATCGGGGCAACGGGACAAAGAAGAAAGTGCAGATCGTCGTCGGTGCAAACAAGGACGGCCACAACTCGCACTCGGAGGACCGCGATAAGAATATGAACACGAGGAGACATTCGGCAGCCCATTTTTCTCCGTTTGATGCGAAAAACAAGCGGTCGTCTCCTGCAGGTAGGGGGGAGTCTTCTCCTTCGGTGGAAGACTACTACGGGGCGGGAAGTACCGACGGCGCCAAGCGCCGGAACAAGATGCGAAAAGTGGATTTCGAGAAGGATCATGACCGGCGCCGGGCCGGGGGCCAGCACAGCGACGACGATGATAGCCGTGAAGGTGGAGAAGAACAACGGAGATCTGACGACGATGAACACCGGGAGCACGTTGAGAACAAAGATGACCACCACAGTCGGAGCAGCAGTCTCGGCATCAGCCAAGACTTTGGCGAGGCCGAGGCAAGCGTGATTCCGCGACCCTTTCGAGTAGCCACTTTTGGCCGAGGGCCCCCGCGGGGCGCACAGAGGTTCCGTGGCCGCAACAACGATTTGCAACACCAGCGTGGTCAAAACCAACGCAACATTGTACCCAACAGAAAAAACCTAAAATCACATTCGTAAATTATGCAAAGGTAATGGTAATAAATCTCACTCTAAGTGTCTATGAATAATAACAGAGTGTTGAAATTATAAGCCAGCCCCTGCACACACCAGAAACAGCTTACTGCCGTTCCGCCGGGGCGGCCGATGACAGCTTTATTTTCCGCATAGTTTTTTGTGATATGGTTTTGTCTCTGTCGTGATACTTTGCTTCCGGGGTACAACAGCGGGGCAAGAAGATGAACCACGGCGCGCACCACCAGCAGCGCCGCCAAGGAGGTGGACATCGTAAAACTTTGGCCGCCCCGCCGCGGCGCAGCCGGAGTCGCAGTCCGCGCGCTACTTCGTCCCGAGATCGGGGCGCGAATAAACAAAACGGCATGTTGTCACAAAATGCTCGTGGTGGTCGCGATCGCGGCGGCCGAAATCAGGACCAGCGCAACAACAAGGCGGACTCTCGGGATCGACGGGCCGGGGGAGGAACCAACATGGAGCACAAAAATACTTTTAATCGCAGCAACAGGTCCCGGGACCACGATGTACAAATGCGCAATGACGGAGGACCGCGTGGTGGCTTTCGTGATCGCATGATGAATCAGAGAACTCAGTCAAAGTCTCCCCCGCCCGGTGAAAATAGCCGCGCACGAGATCATCGCAAGGATCTCAGAGGGGGCGGGAGGGACGTCGCGGCGAGTCCAAGGAACAAGAAGAGGTCCAATTCTCGTCCTGGAAGAGGTGGAGGTCGCTTCAATAGCAATCAAAATACTTCTTCTAACCAGGAGCGTAACGGTGGACCACGGCGCATGAGTCGAGAGCGAGATCGCCGCCGCGATGGGAAGTCTTCTCCTGGACGCGTAGGTGGGCGTGACCATGTCAAGGGCGCTCCTGCGCAGAGGCGCGGAGAATGCGGTGAACAACGGCGAGGACCAGATGCGGCATGCTCTCGTGATCGCTCCAGTGATTCTCAAGGTCGCTGTTCCAAACGACGGAGCACAAGTCGTGGTCGACGCGCAGGGCCCAACAGGAACAACGTTGGTCCTCGTAAAAATTCCAACGGCAGGCTCGACAAAAATGGGAAGCCGGTGCGGACTTTCGTTATCGAGGAAGAAGACAAAGCTGAGGGGTCGTCCCCCAAGGACAGCCCCGTCGGTGAAAGCCAAAGCGGAAGCAGGAGTCGTGGAGCATCGCCGAAAGACGGTACAGGAACGCGAGGACCGGGAAATTTTGGCGAAAGCGCACCCGTCGCGGCGGATGAAACCAACAAGGGCCGTGGACAGAAAGTGGAGGAGATGAACGGCAGCTCATCGTCCAGTTCTTCGTCTTCGGACGATTCTTCGTCCTCAGATGACGATGGAAAAGAAGCCGAGGCAGCGATGGACGCCGCAGTAGCTACCTTGAATAAACAGAGCGCCGTCGGTGCTGGTGCTGGTCGCGTTTTTCCGGCGACAAGCGCTACTTCAACAGGTGGTATTGATGCTCCTACTAGTACCACCGCTTCGCAGCAAGATGCAAACGTAGGATTTGATGTTGCGCAACAGCCCCAAGCCAACGCCGCCAGCGGAGGTGCGCCCGGGGAGTACCAAAATCCCCACGTCGGACCACCGGTGTTGCCACGAGTGGGATCTTCTAGTGCACCAGCCGCGGAAGATCATGCCGCGCAACAGGCACGGAAGGATAAAGAGCGGGCTGATGGCTGTACTTTCGGCACCAGGGCGGTAGCGCTGCGGACCCGAGCGCAGTGCCGACAGAAGTTGCGGGGCTCGCCAAACAGTCTGAGTAAAGCCGATGGAGACGGACAGCAGGCGGGATCCGATGTTGGGTCGGACGTTCTCCAGCGGCCTGCTTTTGTCCCGGGAAGCAAGAAAGATGGCGTATTGAATAAGGGAAGCGGAAAGCAATGGCTAGATGCGCCACGGCAGATGACACGAGCGCGATCCGTGCGCGCCGATCGGAAGGCCCGCATTATCACCGACTCCCGCGAACGAAAAGGAGGGGGTCGATCCTCAATTGCCGCCAAGACCAACCAAAATGACAAATCGCGGTCCCCTGATGCTGGGCGCGGCTCTACAGGGAAGAACGATATTGGAATGTCGTCCTCAACTGGAGGTCAGGAGACGAATAATAATCCGGCGGTGAGAAATTCCACCAACCAGCCGACTGGTACTTCGAACCGTGCCCGGGCCTCGCGAAATGACAATCCCGACCGCGATGAGGACTTGATTTCATCGTCTGAAAGCGACGGTGAAGCTGCCGGCGCACAGAAACAGGTGGCCCAGAACAAGACCCACGGCGGGGGCCAACAAACCGGCGGAATGGGTCAGCCACACTTTGCTAAAGCAGCTCCACTGGGTCTGGGTCCCGGAGCTGCAGTTGGTACGCAGCAGAACAACAGCATAACTGCACCTGCTGCGCAAAAAGCAACCATTTCTGCTCCGCCACCGATGACCGAACAAGGACCTCGACAAAATCAAGCTCCGGCTCTGATGCAAGGCCCACAGCCTCAGAATGCGGACAAGGCCGGTAGCGACTCATATGGCAGCAAAGACCCTTTGTGATTACCGTCGACAATGCACCGCGGCTGCTTCGCATGAGCATGAGAGGTGGGCGTGGGCAGGAGCTAGTTTATAATTATGGCTCTTCTACTACTATTTCTGCTACAGCTTTGGATTCTGTAATGATCACCACATGCACAAGAAAGGTAGTCCTCGTTGCCTCTGTTGCTGTTGTCAGCGCGCTTACTTACTTTCTTTCTTCTTTCGGGAACAACAGTAACGCGCCGCATGATTACATTTTCTACACCAGTGAAGGAGGAGAACTGGAGCTGTCACTGTCTCTGCTACTGTATTTTTTTCGAATGATGGAGCTCCCAATGATGCAGCTTCAGCGACGTGCTCTTGCAACATGAGAGTCGCAGTGCCGCGTCTGCGGTTTTTTCTTTTGCATAGTGCGTCGGGTTCTTCTTCGAGCGACGACGATTCCTCGCCCTCGGCTGACCAATTTATCTCGAGCAAAATCGCCAGCTCTGCAGGAAAAAAACCCACACTCGCACCTGCTGCATCGACTAGTGCACGCCCTTTGGTTTCCGTCGGCAATATAGTCAACCTTAGCGCGTCTATTGGCATTGGCGGAAAAGGCAAGATTGGAATGAACGCGGCTGGTCCAGTGGTCGTTCCGGCGCCTCCCGCTCCTGGGGTAGTTGTCACGGCGCCTGCGCCTGTCGTGGGAGGTCCGTCACCTGCACCTGTCTTTGGTCCGGCGCCTGCTCCCGGTGAAAATAAAACCGCGCTCACAAGTGCGAAGATGACCGTTGGTGCAGTAGCGACTTCTGGAGCGTGCGTTGCAGCAAACGCAGTCAAGAATCTCAACGCAGCGAAAATAACCGAGCAACAGAATAAACTACAGAAGGAGCAGCAGCAGGTGCTGCAAGGAGGAACACGACCAAAAGCAGTTGCGCCAGCGCCGCTGGTGGCAGCAGGTCCTGTTCAACAAGGCCCTCAGCTGCTGCAGACAGGTGCGATCGACAAGCAGAAGGTGCCATCACCTCCATCTGTAATTCATAGTGCTTTGAACAGCGACAGCACCAACAAAAGAGTACAACCCACAGAAGCCGCAAATGCGAATCCAAATGCGCTTCAACCACTAGTCAAGAAAACCAAAGAGGACCACGATATTAAACAGCATCAAGACGAGAAAAAGTCACCAGTTGTTACCGGACTTAGTGCAACAGCAACTGGACTTGCTCCATTCGCAGTACCCGTGGTGGCGAAGAAGGAAGTCGGAACTGCAGAGGCGGTTGCTGACAGGGAGTCGCAGGGGAGAAACGCTGCTGCTGTAGCGGAACTGCAATCTACTTCCGCAGGATCTGCGCCCCGGGCAGCTAGTACTGGTGAAGACAAGAAGACCGCTTGTTCGAAAGAACCGGAAGCGCCTTTGGGCCCTGATGGCACTAAAATTGTGATCGAGAAGCCCGAGCCCCTTCCTGTTCCTCCAGCTAGTTCAAGCGCTGGCTCAACGAGCACTGCCATTGCAGCCAGCAAGAACGATATTAAAAATGCCAAAGCGGAACAAAAGAATGAAGCAGTGGTCTTCGACGCGAAGCCGAGCACGGAGGCCCCAAGCCCAACGAACAAGCAGAATGAACAAGGCCCCTCTACTACGTCTGTTCGTACGGCCCCACCTCCGAAGAAGCCCGTAACTAATACGGAGCAACCCGGAGCAGGTAATGCGCAGACCACCGAGGACAAGAAACCTTCCGCAGACAAGGACGATGAAAAAGCGAAAACTACTACAGTTACACTTGACAGCACGACTTTCGCCTCCCGGGACGACGGTGAGCAGGCGAAGCAACTACAACTCGGAGCATCAACAAGCAACACGCTGACCAAAAGTGCGAGTAAGAAACCAGCAGGCACGACCAACATGGCTGCGGCCGCTGCTTCGAAGAGCGGTAGCCTTTGTCTTTCCAGTCTTGCGAAGCCCTGTAATATGGGAGAAAAGTCGGATGCTACGAAACTCGAGGACGAAGAACAGCACTGGGCGAACATTCAGACACCGCAGGTGAATCCTCTACAACAATCTGCGCACGTGGTCCCGCCCATGAAGATGGCGTTTGGAGGAGGTTTGGTGCCGCTCCCAAGCAGCAGAGCAGCGAAAGGCGGCGCGACGGCAGCCGCTTCGCCGGCCTTGGTATCGAAAACAGATGATGGGAAAGAGAAGGACATCAAGCTTAATACAGCTCTGACGGAGAACAAGCTGCAGTCTGGTCCTGGTGCTTCTAGTGCCGGCGCTGAAAATCTTAAAGTGGGTAGTACTTCTGCGGCACCTGTGGATGTGTTGGAGAACAAAGACAAAGCGAAATCTCCAGGCGCAGACCCCGAGTCGGGTAAAAATCAAATTCAAACGATAGCTGGTGGACAACTTGTCTCGAACCTTCCAGCCACCTCTTCTACCCTGACCAAGCTTCCGGAGGAGGATAAGTCGAAATCTTCCACCGTTGGAAAGCAACTACCAGTGGACAAGAATATTCCACCGTTGACGACTCCGGACTTGAGTAAGGATGACAAAACCACGACCTGCACGACGTCGACGCCAGCAGTAGTGGAACAGCAGAAGGCTTCGCCGCCTGCTCACGCGAAACACGTGCCGAAGCACACAGCAAAGGTTTCCGCGGCCGCTCCGATGCTGGGAAAGACCAACAACACGGCGTCGACGTCGTCGCCGGACGTGCATAATAAAGTGCAGGAGCAGCTACCGGTCGGCCAAGCGGTCAGTAAGGCTAAGGCAGTTCCGGGTGGATCCAAGAAGCCTGGCGGGCCCCTACTTGGGAGCGAGGAGGTCGCCGCGACAACTGGTGCTGGAGACAAGATGAAAGTAGAGGCCACTTCTACCTGCGCAGGAGGACGCACGGCACCACCAGCTCCGGCAGCGCAGACGGGCAGTATTGATGAAGTAGACTCCGCGGTGGAGAATAAATCGGGAAATAAACCGGCGACAGTCAAGGCGTATAAAATTTATAAGCGGAAAAATCTTCCGCTCCTCTGACTGATTACCGCATGCGTGTTGTAGTTGTAAGTTTTCTTATACATCAAATAGTGCAAATAGTACAAGAAATAGCAGTGACTTTTTTGAAGCTCAACACAATAAGAGTGGCGGAGGTGTCCTCCGTGATGTAGTGTTATTTCGCGACGAGAATCACAAGAAATGATGTCCCAGTGATATACTGAACTGAATGAAATACTCAGGGTCCAGCCAGGTCCGACGTCTTCGGGCCTTCAGCAACTTCCGCAGCAGGCGCAGCCGGCGGACCGGAAAAACAGCAACGACTCCTTGCGCGGCGGGACGAACAAGGTTAAGAACAAGGACCATTGGGGCGAGCCGATGAACAGCAAGCCAGCCACGATTGGCTCCCAGCTTTTCGGCGCTAGCGCACCGGGCCCTGGCACAACCACAGCTCTTGGTACTAGTGCTCAGCAGCCGGGCAATCCGTTTGGTCAACAGCAGAGAAAGGCTTCGCACGAACTCGACGACATGATGGGCGGCGGAGCTGCTGGTGCGATGATGGGCGGCACTGGTGGTGATACCAGCAATCAAAACATGATGCAGAACTGGATGAGTCAGCAGATGGGCGGACACCAGTATCATGGCAGTCAAGGTCCTCTTCACCACCAGCAAGCGGCTGGCTACAACATGCAACAGCAGCAGATGCACCAGTATCCCTCCTGGGGACCGGCAGGAGGGGGAGGCGGCAAGGGAAACAACAACTATCAGCAGTACAATAATTCTGGAAATTGGGGTGGCGGTGGAGGCGGAAAGGGAAACAACGGAAATAATTTTCGTAACAACAATTGGGGTGGCAGTGGCGGAAATCACGGAGGCTTATCACATCTGCAAATATGTCTGAGTTTTCCAGGAAGGTTGCGAAGGCTTTTGTCATGCGCATGCTTGTCCAACTCCAACATGACTGGAGAGTTTGCGATCGTCCATAGATAAAGCAATAGGGGCATGACCGCATTCATTTTTTTCTGCAAAAAGAAAAACGCAGGATGTCAACATGTGGCAATGATTATACGCACAACGCAGGAGGCCGTTATCGTTATAGTTGTCTGGGCGTTTTTTCAGTGCGTTCATCAACATTCGAAACAAACCACGTACGAACATTTTTCCAGCCCCTCCAGACGCAGACATATTTTCAATGCATAGGGCTATGGAGGTGGTGGCGGGAACAACAATCATAACAACTGGGGCAATAATGGCGGTGGACATAACAATCGCGGCGGCGGAAAGGGCAAGGGCAAGGGTGGCGGAGGCGGCGGAGGCGGGAGCGGTGGAAAGAACAGAAACAACAATAACCGAAACAGAAACAACTACGGAGGAGGTGGGCGGAATCACAACAACAACAACAATCGGGGCGGCGGTGGGGGATACTAGAAGTACGGACGAGCAGTCAACGCCGTGGCTGTCATCTTTTGATGATGCAGCTGGCTAAGTAGCAGGAGCTCGCTTGTATATTTCATCTACTTCGACAGCTTTTAATTTATAAATATTTTGGAAAAATAAAATGAACCTCGCAGTGAACGTATCTATTCTAAATTATCTGTTTATACTAAACTAAAACTCTGCATCGACGCCGGGGGTGATGTGAGCGGGCAGGATGCGATATTAGTATACCTCGGTGCTAAGAAGTCAAGAGGTACTTTGGAATGCTAGTTTCAATTCTCGCTGCTCAAAACAACTTACAATATCTTTGGACTGTCTTGTTCATCAACCTCAATCAGTCTACCGTGTCTGCTCTGTTGTTGTTTTTTTTGCCGTCGAACAAGGTATTGAAAGTTGTTTTTTTTTTGGACCTATGATATTCGTATGTGGTTATCTGTTGTATTCTGGTTTCACGGCTTTCAGTGGAAGATGAAGCCAAAATCTGTCTTCGCTCAGAAGTCCTGGCAGGTGATTGGCCGAAAGCGAGCCGACGTCCACTCAGAGGGCTCGTTTTTGGTCAACAGCATTTCTACCTTAAGAGGACGCCAAATTACGAAGAATGTAGATTTTTTTACGGGAGCCGAAGCAGAAGGAGATGTTGACGGCAAATTATTTGGTCGTGACGTGCTCTTGCGTTCATGGTATGTACGGTGGGGGCTTCAAGCCTGCAATAAGACGATGCGGAGGTGGTGTGTGAAATGCAAATGCTTTATTTTCTAGAAATAAATGCCTATGTCATTTGGGAAATAGGTATAGGACGAATCACGGTGCAAGGAGAAGGACAAGCTTTCAGACAAAGCCAGAGATAGCGGAAACAGCACTTTGCAGGAGCTTATTCGCTCCACTAGCACTACAAAGATTGATTTGATTGCTACGACCACGACACTCACACTGCGCACACCCCTATCGATATGCTCCGGCTGCAGAAAAAAATCACCAGCAGCGAGCTGTGCGAGCAGGGCCGAGTTGGTGACTACAACTTACTACTAAGATCGGTCGTTAACAAAGTAGAAATCGAGGACAAAACATTATTTCAGATAGTTTTGCTAGTACTGTTACCGTACTACTTGTACTACGGCAAGAAATAAATCACGACTACGACGGGGTTGATTTGTTCCGCCCACGGCGACATATTACCTTCGATGGGTCACTACTTCTTCGATTGTACAACAAAATACAGCTACTGCAAAAAACATCTTCTACTTCTTGTAAGAAATGAAATCAAGAAGTAGTACACCAAATTCAAGACCCGTTTTGTTTTGGCTTTTTTGTTTTGCGCACCATCCATGGATGATTGATAGCCTTTTCATTCTATGCTATTCCTTTTTTGGTTTCTGCGAAAAATGAAAAGCTGCCCATTATCCATTAATCGAAATAATTTCGATCTCGATGTCGGTTATTTGAAGGGTAGCGGAGGGCAGCGAGCGGTTTATGGAAGTTCGTTGTAATAAATACGGAGAAAAAAAATAAATGAAAAAACGCAAGAAAAAATTTTGCGAACACCACAGCTGCACCTCTTCCTAGGTTCCCGTGTCAAGAAGCCGAACATTTGTCGTTCGTTTATTGATGTTGTCCCGGTATTTAGATGGGCCGAACTAGCACCCTAACAATCCCTATCCTAGGGGTTCTCGTGGCATGACAATAACAATTACGGGCAGAGTTTGACTACTTTTTTCAAACTCGAAAACGTGAAAAAAACAAAAAAAAACAAGAAAACTGATATATGAAAAACAAAGCTAAAGCAACGCGGCGAGAAGTGCTGCGCATCGTGGTCCAACGCTCTAGGTAGTTGTTGCACGGGCTACAGCACACGACCCTCGTCCCAACATCGTGCCTGTGAAGATTCTGTTCGTTCCTCAGAATCTTACGTAGTTTGGCAGTCTCGTCGTGTTTTCTTTTTCCGTTAAGCATCTATCAGCTTGTTGTAGTCGTGGGGTCGGGGATGGAATTTTGAAAAGTCACATGTTGAGAGTGAGTCATCAGCTCTCGGTATTGTCAAGCATGGTAAAAATATTACGTACAAAAATTCCCGACCACCAGGCTGTGGTTTTCGCGGTTAAAGTTATTGAAGTGAGTATGTAGTGATGTTGAGAGTGAGATGAAGCATTGAGTTTTTTTTCGGCAGGTGGAACGCACTCTATCAGTAGCTCGAAATTTTGGAACTAGAATTGGTTGTTCACGATTGACGGTTGTGACTACAGTTGTGTGATGTGAAAATAGAAATTCTACCTTTTTGAATGATACGAACGAGCTGAGAGTACAAGAGAAGAATTTAGTCGTTTCGAGACAGGAGCTGCTAGAGCAAAATTCTAATCCAATCGTCGAAAATACAACAAGGAAGACTTTTAAGCTCGTTGTAAATATCCAAAAATGGACGTCCTCCGTGATTTCTGTGTCCCGTTGTGTGGGTTGTCGGGTCTCCGTCCCCTGACGGCGACGTGCGACATCGGCCCGAAGGGGAAGCCCTGCTCGCAGAATGCGCAGGAGACCGGGTGCAAGGGAACTGTGACTTTCAAAATGGTGGACAACGGGGAAAAGTGTCTGATTGAGATATGCATCGCAAAAGGAAGTTGAAGTAGTAGATCATCGTAATTGTCTACCAGCAGTACGAAAAAATTGCCTTGTACGAAGAATACTAATGTTCTCAAATAAATGAAAAGTGGAATTTGTTGTAAATGCCGTCTTTGGTATAGAACTTCTCAGAGGCGACCTGCTCTGTCAACATGATGCTAAAATATTGCGATTAGTAGTGGGAGTACAAGTAGTACGACTAGACTTTTGCAATGCATACGAGTGGGATTTGGTCAATTGCGGAAAGGAAGGCTTGCACGGCTTTCACGTGCACGAGAAGGCGGACTTCAGCCAGGGCTGCGTTTCCGCCGTATCAAATGCAAATATGTCTGGCTCTGGAGGAGTGCAAGAAGAAGAACTTGTGATGCTGTCTTTGCATACCAAAAAAACCTGTATTGCATGACCAGCAAGAGCAGGAGCCCAGTTTGTTTGTGCTACGCGGAGGGGGCATTTCTCATACGGCATATGCATCAAGAGGCTCCTCCTAAAAATCTGTGAAGATGGGAGGCCATGCATTTTTACAGGCGTCATGGGTGCTGGTCATGCAAAATATGCATGACAAACCTGGCAATCTATTTCCAGATCCAGCTGCGATATTTGCATCTGATACGCGGGACCTCATTACAATCCCTTCAACAAGCAGCATGGTGGCCCACAGGACGAGGAACGGCATGTGGGAGACTTGGGAAATATCTACGTGGACAAGGAGGGAAAGAGCAAGGGCAGCATCAAGTATCATACAGAAAAAAGCCCCCGGCATGGCATATTCGCATAATAGAAAACTAGAAAATAACAAGTACTTTAAAAAATAAATCTACTTTATTTTTGCATGTCCTCGCCTTCAACTAAAGTGTGCGATGGGCTCGCCCATGACGGATTTGTTTCATCTTGTCGGTTTTCTTTGCTTTTGCACAATTCATAATTGAAATACAAATATGCCCTGGTGCCGGGTTTTTTTCTGCATGATATCAAGGACCACCTGATTAAGCTCTCCGGACCATACTCCGTGGTCGGGCGGAGTGTCATGGTACTTACAACTACTGTTGTGCAAGTAGAAGTTGTTGCGACACTTCTTCATCTTCTCAGATTGGTCATCTTGTTTACGTTGCCATTCGTGATTGTTTCTTCATTCTTTCTAGAACGAAGTCGAAGTCCTCGTCTCTTGAAAACTTAAATCAAGGTACACGCGGATCCAGACGACCTGGGGCGCGGGGACAACTCAGAACCGGTATGAACTGCAAAAGTATCGTACTAGTATCAGAATCAGTCGCATGCTGTTGACAAATTTTCTCAGCATGAGAAACGAAATTTGTGATGCGTGCTCACCTCAAGAAGGGAGGAGAGTTCTTGTAATGCATGACTACGATTACTACGAGAACGATACTTTTGCAGAGGATAGCCGGGCGTCAACGGGAAAACGTCGAAGACCACCGGTAACGCTGGGGCGCGGATTGGTTGCGGAGAAATCAAGTATGGTTGAAGTTCTTGTGCTATCCTGTGCAAATAAAGTTTCGTGCTCGTAGTAATTCATTGCAGTCATGCATTACACATATTTTTCCTAAGGTAAATCCGCATGACAAATTTGATTTCTCATGCTGAGGAAATAATTTGCAATGCATTTATACGAGTACGATAGGATTTTGCAATGCATATGTCCTGGAGAGTGTCTTGATAAAAACCAGCACATGCGTACTATCGATAATATCGTCGTTGAAGATCAGCCACGCAGTAAATCATAACGGGAGACGCTGTAGTAGCTTTGTCTTTGTGTTAACACTCACACTAAGAAGAGCTGCCTTCAACATGATAGACGTAGAAGTTGTATCCGAAAGAACAAGAAGCTACAACGTCACAGTTTACGGTAGAAGAAGCCGTCGCGACGGCGAACAGATCAGCATAACAATGATCTTCACAGCATCAATAAGGCTGGTGCGCGAAGGTCTTGTATTTGTAACATGTGCTCCCCGGGACCACAGAAAGTCCAAGGCCAAGGGTAGGTGTAGTCTACTGGTGCTCTCATCTCTTCAGAAAAAGATGTTGTCGCGGCGGAGTGGTGAGATCATGAATGATGGTACTAAGCGTATTATCCTGCAAACGGAAGTTGATGTCGCTCGTAGTACAGGGCGAAAATTGGCTCCAGCCTGCAGTCGCTTGTGGATGCCATATACTAGAAATACTACATTGAATTTGAAAATTGAGGCATCTCTACCAACCGCGTCGCCAACTGTGCTCTGTGTAGACCCGAGCCAGCATCATGCCTGTAGTTCAACAGTTCTTGACAACCAACATGCGACGACTAGAAATAATGCAAAAATAAACTGCTACAACGCCGCGGCCAGCACAAGAAAAATCTTCTACGGTGCGGACGTCCTAGTCCAACAGCACAACGTCAACGCGATTTGTAACGACCTCGTGAATAACAATAACTACGTCGATCAGTAGGAGTACGAAGGTCACCACTATTGCTCGCGCCGGAGCTTGCGCTGGTGGATGACTTGCGTCGTCGTGTGTATTGTTCGCGTAGTTCGTTATGCTCTTACTAGCTGTTATCCGTGTGACCGCAGTATTTGTACTTGAGCGCAGCCGTGCCGCGTGCTGTAGCAAGGGCCACAGACTCTAGAGCAGGGGAAGGGGGTTAGGGGGAAAGGAGGGAAAGGGGAAGGGAGCAAGCGGGGAAGGGGAACACGGAGGGGAGGGTGGATGCCCGAAGGGGGGGAGGCAGCCGGGGAGGAGGTGCCAAATAGAAGGAGAGAAAGCAGCAAGAACGGGCGAAAAGGAAAGGGCGAAGAGGGGCAAGGAGATGGAAAGAGGGAAAAACGCTGGAAAAGCAGGGGGAACAGCAGGCGAAAACGGGGGGAAATGCGATAAAAAGCGGCCCAGCCGGGGCGGAAACAGGAATGAATCGGACGGCATTGCTGGGATTCCTTGGGGTTTGTGCCTAACGGGCACGGGAGAGTCCCGGTAGAAAGATGGCTCCTCACCTGGAGTTCCCAGGCGCTTTCCGGTAAAAAGGCTAAGTGCGGCGTACTGCTTCACAGGCGGAGGCTGCCGATGCAAAATCCGTGCTCCACAGGAGGAGGAGGGGTTTTGGATCCCGGACCCGGGCTCGGGTCCCCCTTCCTCGAAAAGGGGACGCGGGGTCTTGCCTTCGGGAGGTTGGGTTCCCCCCGCCTCCCCCCCCGGACCCCGGGGGGGGAGGCGTCGTGTGTATTGTTCGCGTAGTTCGTTGTGCTCTGTATTGTTCCGTAGCCATTTTGGCTCAAGTTTTTCCACAGTTCCTTTTTGGCTCAGGGTTGGTAAGTTGTAAGGTTTCTGAGTTGTAAGGTTGGTAAGTTGATGTAAGGTTGGTAAGTTGTAAGGTTGGTAAGTTGTAAGGTTGGTAAGTTGTAAGGTTGGTAAGTTGGTAATAAAGATGATGTTGCAGGGTTGTGTCGTCCATTCTGTGCCTGAGAAAGGTTATCGTTTACTTTTTATTTTTTGTTGGCGGGCAGTGTCATTCTCATCTGTATTGGTTTTGATCTCTCATTGTCTCATTCTCTATTGGTTGGTATGTAGGTAGGTTGGTTCTATTCAGTGGACACTGGTCGCTTTTATTTACAAAATGCCAAGCAGGGTCGTGTTAGTATCGGTAGGTAAGAAGCATTGGCTATAGTAGGTACTTACGGTAGTTCTGGTTGGTAGGTTTTTGCGCCCTCTATTGTTTTCTTGGTAGGTCAAAGGTTATGCGTAGGCTAAGCATGCGTCGTCGTGTGTATTGTTCGCGTAGTTCGTTGTTGGAAAAAAGCAGGCAGCTTTTTCTCTTTGAAAAAAGCTGCCTCAGGGGGTTTTGTCAAATAGCAAAAGATGTCCCATGCAGCTTTTTTCAAATAGAAAAAGCTGTCTGAGGCAACTTTTGGTATTAAGGCAGCTTTTGCTATTTGGCAAAAGCTGCCTCGGCACTCCAAAAAGGAGTCCTTGCCAGCACGCTGCTTCGCCAGCTTGGCTTCGCCAGCTTGGCTCGTCGTGTGTATTGTTCGCGTAGTTCGTTATGCTCTTATTACTCGCCTGCGCGTATCTATGTATTCCGTTTTCGCCTGATTCGTTTAATATGGATAAATCTCAAACTTCGGGAAGTCGACGTCTGAAATTGTCAAATGGAGGGTTTTTGGCCAAGATTTGTTCTCGGAAAAGCGTCGGCATTGTATGGGTCGTGGTAAAAAAAAAGGAGGGAGGTATGGAAGTGCGCCTACTGATCGTTTTCTCAAAAAGGAGGTAAAACTTAGTACACCTCCGTAGCCGTGCGAAAATGAGTCACGCCAATTTCTAGATGGTGCTTGAATCGAAATCGAAATCGTCTGAACAAGCCCTCGCTGTTTTTTTGTAAGTTGTTAGTGCCCATCAATCGTGAGCAAAGCAGTATCGATGTGGGGTGCCGCGTATCTTCACAAGCATTCAGATTCACGAGCTCATATCAAAACGAAAACCCAAAGCAAGAACGAATCTTCTTCAGCGTCGTGACCTCATTGTCGACTGTCGGGGCCACCACTGCGCTGCTATAAAGCTGTAAGTAGTAGAGGCCAACTTGTGTTAATAAATGAAAATGTTCTCCCATCTTCTTCTTCACCGACCGAGGTTCTCGCCGTTTCTCGCATTTATTTTTGCGACGACCCCTCGTCTCCAGGAGATAGACGGTGGCCGCTGCGAAACATGTTGTCTTTGTCTAGCAGAGGCTGCAGCGAACAAGCGCGACAAGCTCAGGCCGCGAGCAAGCACTTCGCCCTCGTCATCTTCGAGCACAACGGAGATCGATTCTGTTTCTGGCCCAGCCCTGCAGCAAAGCGTCGAAAGCGGTCCTCCTGAGCCAGCGCCTGCGCTTCCTGCTACGTCACAAAGTTCTTCCGTCGAGGTCGCTGCCGGGGTGGACCAGTATGGGGTAGCTTTCCTCGAAGCTGCGCCTAGCAAGAAGAAGAAGAACCACGGGAAGTCAACGGACGGTGAGGCCACACGGCCACGCGACTTGGACTTGTTGGATGGTCAGCATCAACACGAGGATGGCCTTGACCTTGTCCTTGACCCCCATCTTCATCTCCGCGTGATGAATGACCAGTCCGTGTACTTTTCCGATGAAGCCGCAGAAGTTCTGGCATCCAGCGACGAGGAGGGGCAGCAGGGACGGGATCAACAGCAGCTGCCAGCGGCGTACGTCGAAAGCGGTTTTCTCTTCATGGCCGGCGCTACAACAGCAACAAGTCCACGATCTTCACAACAGACGGCGAGTGAGGGGGCAACTACCTTTGCGTCCATGTGCAAAAACGAGATCTGCGACTTCGTCAGGTGGAAAAACCCTATGGATTGAAAACGATGTGTCTCGGTCTGGAAGGTGGGTGCAAACTTGTAATCAGGCAGCAAAATTGCAAGAACCACATGACAAAAAGAAAAACTTGTGTCTACACAAAAACTTGGCTAGTTGCATCATGAGCGCCAAGAATAAAAGTTGTCCACTATTTACTGCTACGCGAATAGCGCATTTCTCATGCGGGATAGGCATCACGAGGCCTCTTCCGCCAAGCCTGTAATACTTTTGCGTGCACCATTCCACACCATTTGTGTGGTTGGGGTGGAAAACCTACATGACAAACTCCTGCATTCCGCCGAGAGTTTGCCAAACGTGTTCCGCCTACCTAGAGTTTGTCGAGTAGGTGGCGGTAACTAGTGCCGCTAGTAAGTGCCGTTTTAAGGTTTATCAAACAGCAGGGGCCACGCGGCCCAGCCGTAAAATTCCCAAGACGAGCATGTTGACAAACTTTCTGCATTTCTGTTTCTCCAGACCCAGACACGACATTTGCAGTTGATAAACCCTATTGCAGAGCAACTTCGGATCGCAAACGCAGAGCTCGCCGCGCGCGAATTTAACAGGTCGGGGAAAATCAGCTTGCAGGTCCTGCAGGGGGAAGTCGACCACTGTGAGTTTCAAAAGCAGAGCCTCCACGACGTCCCAGGGGCCGGGATTTTCTCCAGTGCTGACGTGCAGGCGGCGCTAGAGGCAGCAGCAGCAGGAAGTGGAGGCGCTAGTAGTAGAGCAAACAATTCAACAACTTCTGGACGAACGATAGAAAACAAGGCACAGCCGAGCTCTGTGCTGTGCGTCATTCCGAAGTACTATCGCTCCGACAGATCTGATTTCAGCTGGGTGGCAACTGTTTTCCCAGCGGATGTGGTCCGTGGAGATGAAGACAATAGTACTGCGAGGAGTCATTTAGTGCCGGCGCGTGGAGACAGGGATCTGCTTCGGCCCTCGTCCTCATCTCTTCGGCCGATGTACAATGTCGCGTCCGAGGGCTACGAGCAGGAAGCGTCAACCTCCATGCCGGATGGGATCGGGATTGCAACGGGGAAGCCGTTCCTCACCGTCGTGGACGAAGTGATGGCCCGGAGTCTGGCACGGAAATATTTGGCAGTAATCAAGCGCAGTCCAGTGAGCAATTATGCCACCCATGGTCGCGCGTGGTGGTGGTGGGATCAAATTGGTGTGCGAAACCCAGAGACAACGTTTGACCCACCATACCTGGACGAGAAGTACTACTCGCTGGCGCCTTCAACCCTGGAAGCGCACTCCCGCCTTCCGCCTTCTGCGCACTCCGATCCGGGGTGGGACTTCGAGAGATCATTCGATCTTTATGAGGAACATGGAAACGCGACCTTCCTCTTTCCGGGACCGGTTATCAGTCGCGCTTTTGAGCTGGTGAGACCCAGAATTGAAGACTTGACTTTTCCACGCCCTTGGGCGATTGCCGGGGCAGCCATTTACCATGTCGTTTCTGCGATTCTGTTCACCAACGCGCAACTGGCGGGAACGCTGTTCCTGGAACGAAAGGGGATTGATTTTGCCGGTGGTGAGCGTGCGCAGGTGGGCGAGGCGGGTAAGGGCTACAACAAGACTGCCGACGTCCGTCAGAACGTTGTGTCCGCGGCGCCACTCTCCTTCAAGAGGGGTCGGTGCACGGGGGAAGGCGAAAGTGTACGCATGTGGGACGTCGCAAAAGAATACGCACTAAAGAACGCCGGCCGCGTCGCGCACGGCTGGAGGGGCCGGCTTGGTGGCATGGTGCGCCAGGCTACGACGAGTGCCGTCACGAATCTGCGTGAGGATCTCGGGCCGGGTCATATGCCAGTGCTAGTGTTTATGGGATTTTCATTCTCAAACGTTACATCACTACTCGCTGTTACATTGTTTTTTGTCAACATGCAGAATTACCGTCAGCATCACCCCTCACACAAGCAAGCTACTTCGCATGACAGTGTCTCGACGCGCTTGATTGTTAGCATGGAGATAGCTGTAGTTGCATCGGATAATTTATTTTATGTAATGCAAGACACGCAAACTTCCCCCTTCGCCTTCCACTTTATCCTTAGCTACAACTCTTGCAGCACGGATTCAAATAACTCAACATGTAACAGCTATCGATGTAAACGCGTGAGAAAAACTCGATAGCGCTGGCAGATGTTGTGGACGTGACACACGTGGCGGAGATGCAGAGCAATGTCTTCCGGGAAAGGTTTTTGTGGACATCCTGGGCGGGGTTTCGGCGCCGGCTTCTCAACACCGAAATGCACATGCTGACGCGCTGCGAAAAGTGGGCTGATCGGCTAAACATTCGCGCCATACTGGCCGTCGAAGATGAAGACGTGGAGCACGTGAGAAACGCCGTCCGTGCGGCGGTGCGACTGGTTGCCAAAAGCAGTAGCACAAGAACGCAGACGCAGCCCATCAATATCAAAAGCAAATACGTCTGGGTCTTGAACTTGATGATTTCTGTCAGGCAGGTTTTCCGCGACCCAGACCCATGACATGGGATCTGGTATACAGCATCTATCATGACAGATTCCGTGGGACGAGCTCTGTTTATCACGCCTCTCCTTCATTACTAGAAACTGCCTCTAAACTTGTTCAAAAGTGGACAACTTTCTGTAACCATGCAACACAATTTTTTTTACGATGCAGTTGCAGACTTCGCATGACAAGCTTCCAGACCTAGACACATTTGCAATGCATACAGCCCAGTGCCGGAACCGGCAGCACTGGAGGAGGACTTGCTGCAGCAGCATCCGTATGAACTGCAAAAGGATCGTAGTAGTATAAATTGGCAATTTATTCATTGCATTACAAATTAGCCCAGCATTAAATATAGTAATGCGGAATTGCAATTACCTTGACAAACAGATTTGTAATGCATAACTACGATTAATACGAGTGCGATACTTTTGCAGTGCATAATTCGCGTCCTCGCTGGAGCAGGACTCGGCGAAAGAAGGAGTGGCCGGCGCAGCCATGTCTCACTCTGCTGAGGTTGCCGATGAGGAACTGGAACTACCCAACGAACCGCTGAAGTTTGTCGTCATGTCAGTCACGGAGGCGGACAGCACGTTGCACCTCTTTGAGAACCGGGGTACGAAGGAGTGGATCGAGGCTGATGTGCTGGCGAGTTGGTATGCGAAGCACGCGATTGATTTCGCGGCTACTGCCAGCGACAAGTAGCGACCCGCCGCCGCTCAAATGGAAATGTGGGGAGAACTTGAAGTAGAAGTAGAAACAAGCGAGCTGCATAGAGCAGTACTTTGAAACAATACTATATGTTTTTTCTTGTGCTGCGACCATGCATTCGAAGCGAAACTTTGTGTAATATTTTGCTGGCTGTCATGTTGTCTTTGCCACCTTTTACGTTTCCCGCACGGTGGCCGCGGCCGGAGGAGAAGGCGCGAGGACGTGCCTGCTCGTGTAGTGCTAGTAGTTCAAGAAATACTGGCTCTCACTTTATTTCGAGATGAACAAGAATGGAAAAAATGAAATAATAAAACTTGTACAAGCAGCTAATTCTGTATCTCTACTCCTGTATTTTTGAGTGACTCCGCTGTCACAAGAGGAACTCACGCCCGACGTTGTGGGAGGACCACAGGTAGGAGCCTAGAGAGCAGACAGTTTTTTTCCACCAACTGTGTCCTCTGTGCTGTTTTTATTTCTCTGTCTCCAGCAGCAGTTTCGGTTTCCAGTTTCGTACGAAGTCAAATAAACCGAAATTAGGCTTCACTCAGTTACCACACGAGAGGAGCGCCGGGGCAGATTGTAGGATGGATCATGTCGTCGTGCATCGCGTACTTGGTGTGGTGTTGAGCAGTATCGTTATTTCTGTTTTCCCTCGCACTTGCTGGGTGTCTGTACGCAGAACAAATTTTGGTCGTTGGGCAGCATAGAATCAATAAGGAGGAAAGAGAAAGAACAAGAAGAGGAACGCATCGCAGACAAGTACAAGCAATGCCGAAGATGATGAGACTCGCTTTCGCAACCGAGAAGGCGCGCTTCATTCCGTTTCCGACGGATGGAGTTGCCGTCGTGCATAATTCCACCCATAAGTCGGTAACACCTGCTACTCGAGCTCGAATTTTTAGCAACTACAGGCGCGCGGCCGTACGACCGTCATCAGGCTCGTCAGAGTGGTCAGAAAGTAACGTAATAAATGCAGGAGAAGCGTCGGTAATACTAATATCGCAATCGCAATGGGGGGATCAGATCGTGCTCCTAGCAGCCCGACACCGCCAGTATGGGATTACTCGCAAGCGTTTCGTTCTCAACTGTAGTTGCGTGATTTGTCATGGTCACACAGAATCACTATCACGCTTCAAACGAGCAAGCTTCGTCGCATGACAAGTTCTTCTTGACGTCGTGCTAAATTGCTTCATAACCTATCCGCGCCAAATCTGTATGATGCAAGATGCGCAAGGTCCCCCGCCCCGCCCTATCGCTTAATCTATATACTATAGGGGCAAGATATGCATTTGCTCCTCCCAAAGCTTCTGAAGGTTTGACCTTCTGAAGACCTTCTGACGCTCAAAATTTGATTTTCAAGCTTCAGAAGGTCAAAAAAAATAGTCGGCTACTTTTCATCTTTAAAAACGCAGAATTAGCTCGCGCAAATCAAATTGTGGCTCATTGTTTACAACCTTCAGAAGGTCTAGCCTTCTGAAGGTTTTTTTTCACCTTCTGAAGAATTTTTTCGATTTTTCGACAAAAAAACCTTCAGAAGGCCAAAAAATGACTTTGAAAAACCTTCAGAAGGTAGGCATTCTTCTGAAGGTTTGCTTCGTTTGATGAAATTGCAAACCTTCAGAAGGTTGCGAGTTTTTACACGCAAAAAATGAACAAAAATCGGAACACCTACAAAAACCTTCAGAAGACTAAAAATCTTCTGAAGGTTTTTCAAAAATTGTCTCGTTTTTGAAAAAATGCAAAAATTAAAATTCGCACACCTTCAGAAGAATTTGATTTGTCATTCTTCTGAAGGTGAACCTTCTGAAGACTCTCCAGAAGATATTACACAAATCGGCGCTTTTGATGCGCGCGAAACTGTTTCCTCGCCTAAAAAAGGCTTCTTTTGTGACAGCCAGTGCTCAAAAAATGAAAAAAACCTTCAGAAGCTCTTCAGAAGCTTCGCCGCTTTTTGCGTTTCTTGCGCGCAGCTGCTGTTTTTTTCCTGCGCAGACGACAAAAATGAATGTTACCTATAATTCGATGAAGCGCTTGTTGTTCTAGTTGCTTTTTTTTCATGGCTCGGAGCCTCCCGATAGAATAGCTCGGCGGAAAATTTTCGCTGGTCTTATTGGGGGAAGATTTTCGCTTTCGGGCCTTCGGCCGCGTCCGACGCAGCTACTCGACGAGGAACCGCTACGCCGCATCAGTCTGGCGATGGAAAGATAACAAATTGGAAAAAAAAGTGAAAGAAGTAAGATGCTCTCGATGAGATCTCAGTGAGATTGATTTCAGTTAGTCTCACTTTGAAAAAAGTGAGATCCCAGCGAGATCTTACTTTCTAAAGAAGTCTCACGGTCCGAGTCACTTCTCCGAGAGGGCCCAAAAGCGAGACTTTGACAAAAGTGAGATCTCGCTGAGCTCTCACTTTCTGAGCCATCGCACTTTTGGGCCGCCAAGTGAGATTTTGAAAAAAGTGAGAGCTCTCTGAGATCTCATTTTCTGAGAATTCTCACCTTTGGGCCGCCCGAAAGTGCCATTTTTAAAAAAGTTGTGAGCAGATCTCACTCCTTGTTTTCCGGTGCGGCAGTGAAGTTCTTTTTTCTTTCACAATCGACGGGAAGAACAAATACAATGCTTGCCCCACGACGCAGTCGTGGGGAGTGGTTCTTATTTGCTATTCTTGCAGCATCACAAACTCATCATAGCAGTTGAGAGCGCAACGCTTGAAACGCCATAGCCAGCCAACATCGGACCTTCGTACCGCTACGACATCCCGAGGCACAATGATGACGAGGAGAAAGCGAGTATCCCGTGCAGAAACTTCCCCGCCCCAGACGAGTTCGAGTTGCAATGCAAAGCGAGGACATGCCTCAATTTCTCTGTGTTATGCGCAACCCTATGAGGAGCATTTTCCAACGCTATTTTGGGACTTGTCATTCTGGAACCAGGATAGAGGCAGTCGATTTGTGATGCGGTTGCGGTTGCACTAGCTAAACAGGAGTAAAAAGTTAAGTACGCTAGTTGTACGAGCTCAGACTTGTCATGCGCAAAAGCCAAAGCTTGCTGCTTTCTGTAGCAAAGTCGGCATCTTGACTCTGCGGTCGTGGGGACCAGGTTTTCATACAGGATAGTGAGCCCGCTGAAGCGGCTGTATCACAAGGGCATCGCGGCGGGCTTCACTTACTACGAGAAAAGCATGGCAAATTTGCGCGCGAAGCTCTACGAAAATTTGGAAGGCGGTCAGACTGGTACTTTATATAACTACTCTGTTTGTAAGCAGGAGACTATGCGCCAGCTTTGCTTCTTTCTTATCCTTTATAACGTCGAGAATGAGATAAAGATATAAATATCCCGACAATTTTTTTTTATTTCAACCCAATAATTATTTCAGGTGTTGAAGAAGGCGATGGAGGGACTTCTACACGAGCCAGATCGGAGCCGCGGCGGCGTCGGATGGTTGCGATGCGTCGAGGGAGCGACACCGTAGCGGAGGTTGAAGACGAAGAGCTCCTGAGCTCATCTACTACCAAAAGTACAACTGGTACAACTGGAACCAATACCAACGATGCTGCGAAGATCAACCAGGAAAGAATTCCTGCGTCAAGTGACGATCTCGATAATTCGGAATCGTCCGTCTTGCGGCAGCGCAACAGGGTGACGAACCGGTCCAAGTCCCCCTTTCGGAGACTCCACACCATCACCGTCGCGGAGGATAGTATGGAAGTAGAAATAAACCACGACCCGGGGTCATCGTCAATATTTGGGGATGATGATGAAAAGGAGGGGGCTCTTCATCTTGCTGCTGGAGAAGAAGACGAGAATGATGACGCGGCGGAGCATATTAGAGGGTCGTCCTCAACGAGGAGGAGCCATTCGACTTCGCCTAGCGGTGGAACGACGACAAAACATTTTCAGAAAACTGTGCAGCAGGATGAAAAATTTAACGCCGAGTGCAGCTGCAGGGTTGATGTGACAATCGACGCGATTGACGTGGATGTGAAGCCCGGAAAGGAGTTTCCACTCGCGAAGTATTGCATCCAAGTCCTGTCCGACGCGGAGGAGTCAGATCTGGTTTCCCTGCGCTACATGCGGCGCAGGAAAGGGCTGCTGGAGGAAGACGAGGATTATGATCCTGGCGGGCCACCGCATGAGAGTTCTTCCTCTACTGATACAACAACGTCTGGAAGAAGTACCACGTTGGAACCGGTAGACACTGGGGCGTGCCTGCGAGTTGCGGACATTCGCACCGACATTGTGGTGTATCTCTGGGGCCCGAGCTACATTGCTGGCAGACTACGTCCGGACTATGTGGTGTGCATACCACTGGCTGGCGCGCTGTTGTCTGGTCCTGCTGCTTCCAACAATCTTCGAAGCAGTCTCTTAACGGGCAACATTCCGCCCGTGTCATGGTTGTGTAAAGGGATCCAACCCACCGCACTTCCGTCGACCTGGTACACTTTTTTTCCGGCAAGCTACCGCGTTGGCGGTGCTGTTATCAATTGTAAAAATGTCTGGGTCTGGAAGAGTCATGCTGTTTCTGCATGACACGGAAGGTCTGGCATGGAAGCTCTAGCATCACGGTTTTCAAGAAGCTTCCGCAATGCCGAACCCGCATGACAAATCCCCCATTTTGGTGACCGAAAGCGGGCAGCTTTTGCTACCCATGCATGAGAGATTTTTGTGTGTTCTGAAATGCGCATCACAGGTTACATCCTTCCAGACCCAGACATTTTTGCAGTTGATAGCTCTAGGCGGGGGAATGGCGCAAGATCGAGACTTATCAACTGCAAAAATGTCATCTGGGTCTGGAAGAACGCATGTTTGTCATGCTTGTCTGGCATGACTCTTAAATCTGTCATGTACGTTACCCAAGAGCCCCGCTTTTCTGTCATGCAGAAACGCAGTTTGTCATGCCGAATGCGAATAGGCGACACCTAGAAGCTCAGAAACTTGTCATACTGAGTCAGCACTTGTGGCCTCCTCATGATGCACTACGCAGCGTCACAGGTTTCCAGACCCAGAGATATTTGCAACGCATAAGACTTTACGCTAAAGGTCAAGCTGAAACTGGAAATTCTTCCGCTGATGTCGATAGTAGCGAGACAAGCCAAAGCCTCTAGTTTATCGAAGACCGCAGGATATCCAGGAAAAAAACTGTCAAATGTAAGTTTCTTGGAGGAATTGCATCACAAGTTTGCTCTGCATGACACAGAAAACCTGTCATGCGTAGCTAGCACGAGAAACAGAACACGTACGAAAATTGCCTCTGATGCATGTCCAGCATGACAAGTGTAACAGTTTTGCATTTTCTGCAACACACAGTTACACTTACACAGTTTTTTTCTTGCATACAGGAGCCGCGACGTGTACAACTATTTTCCGCCACTACCTGCGACCCGCCCCCACAGTCAGCGTCGACCCCTGGATATCCTGTGCAAAAGTATCGTAGGTACTCATAGTAATTGCAGTCATGCATTACAAAGCTTTTTCTTTAGGTAAATCCGCATTACAAATTTGATTTCTCATGCTGAGAAAATTTGTAATGCATTTATACGAGTGCGATCCTTTTGCAGTTCATACTGGAGCGCGAGCAACGAAAAGGGTCTTTCTCTGGTTATAACCTGCTCAGGTGTTACAATCTCAAACGTTACAATAGAATCTGAAATTTGTCTTGCATGACTAACATGACAGACTCGGACAGCGTTCCACTTTTTGCAATACAAATTTCGCCAGATTGTAGTGCGGATTGGGACTCCAGAACTTGTCATGCGCAATCCTGTGGGAGTAGGGTAGATCATGCACGTCTTGCAACACAAATTCCAGATTCTATTGTAACGCTTGAGATTGTAACACCTGAGCGGGTTATACTGGTTGAGGATGCGATCGAATCCCGGAACCGGCTGACGCAGCTACGCTTGCTATGCTGAGTAAAAACGTCCCCACCCCAGAGTTGTGATGCTGATTTGCAAGGACAGGAAGACTTGTAATGCGCATCCCCACGAGAGCCATTTCCAATCGTGTTTTGGAATTTGTGATGCTAAAAATAGGATGAGGAGCTGGCTTTCTGATGCGGCTGTCCTTGCGAAACTGCACTACAATTCAGAGGGGAACTTGTCATGCATGACTCCCAAAACTTCCGAGTTTGTGTTGCAGCTTTCCCATCTTGACTATGGGATGGGGACATTTTTCCTGACAATACTTGCACTGGCACTTGCCGCTCGAGGTTTTCTGTGACTTTGTAAAATGGCTGCGGGCGGAAGACGAGCGCGGTTATTTGCTCGGAGCTTCGTCTGATCATGTGGCGCCGTTGTCAAAAATCCACAGCAGGAGTAGTTCCTCTAGAACTACTACTACTAGCAGCAATGAGAATGATCTACTCAGACATGGACCGGCGTTCTTGTACTACAGGCAGACGACCAGAATTATTTACCGGAACGGGCTTTTCTTTCTCGCCTTATGCAAGAAAAAAACTGTGTAAGTGCAACTTTGTCTTGCAGCTATTGCAAAACAGTTACACTTGTCATGCCGGATATGCATCAGAGGCTGTTTTTTTAATACGTGTTTTCGCGTACTAGCTACGCATGACAGGTTCTCTGTCATGCAAAACAAATCTGTGATGCTAGTCCTGCAAAAAAGTTACACTTACACAGTTTTTTTTTTGGATACGCCTACTACGCACTGCACTGGACGCTGTTTCCCCTCGCTTTTGCTCTGCTGCTCGTCTACATCGTCGGCCAGAATCGACGGAAAAACCCTCTTTACTTCGAGCAGGTGATATTAAATGGTAGCCCAGGTGGCAGCCGTGGCTCTTCTTCGTCGTCGTCAGCCGCGACAGGACAAGAACAAGGCGGGCGCTGGTGCTCTGACGTCCCGACGACTCTCTCCGCCGCCTCCCGAGGCTGGGTGGTCTGGGAGCACGAGCGGACGCCGCTGGTGGGTATGAAATGCGATAGTACTATCGTACTGGTACTAGTAGAAGCTACGTAATTTTTGCAATACAAGTTAGCTCAGAATGACAGAGGCGGGAATTCGTCATGGTGATGTACCTTGTGAGGGAGATTTGTCATGCATGGTTGCGAATACTACGAGAACGATAATTTTGCACTGGATCCTGGGGAGCCAGCGAGAAAAAGCGTTGATGCTGTCGAAAAAACTGCCTACCACGGCCGTCGTGCTGGAACAGGCGGAATTTTTTCTCGGCATGCTGGATGTGTGCGAAAAGTGCTACAACGTCCTACTCTGGGACGACCCGGTCGCCTCAACTTTCGTTTCCCTCGGGATTGTGGCCGTTTTCGCAGCGTTCTCTGCCGTGCTGTTCACCGGCCAATTTATTTTCGTATCCCTCCTACCCCGCAGTTGCACCCTCGAGGACCTGGCGCGACTCAGTTTCTGCCTGGCCCACATTGCCGTACTCGCGGCGTTTCAGCAGGGGTCTTCAGGAAACTGGTTCAGACGTGACGAGCCTGTGCCTCAGGTGTCCTCTGAACGAGCGGGTAAAAATAATTCTGACGCGGTCCAGACTCATGACTATGGCGCTGGAGGTAGTGCAACAGCAACTACATCTGCTGACCTTCTTCAACCAAGTCCAACGTCATCCTCCAGCGAAGATCGATCCTCATTTATGTCCAGCCTGTTGCACAACGACCCACGAGCTGGTGTCCAGCTTCTTCTCGAGGACTGGCGCATCAAGTTCCAAGGCTTTTACGATCGAATTCCTACCTGGAGCGACAGCGGCCGCCGGTACCTGGCGCTGTTGCAGCGAGACAGTGTGTATGCACTGCAACAGCATCGTACTCGTATAAATGCATTACAGATTTCCTCAGCATGAAAAATAAAAGAACTTGTATATGCGAATTCACCTTTAAGAAAAAGATTTTTTGCAATGCATGATTTTGATTGCAATACGAGTGCGATACTTTTGCACAGGATAGTGTGGCAGAGTCGAAAGCGTTTGACCGTTACTTGCAAGTGCGATTGGAAGAAGAAACTTCTGCGAGCTGATGTATGATGAAGTAAGAGATCATAAAAAAAAAAACAATGCACTTAGGGTTGACGATGGTAACAACAGAAAAGTTCTCATCTGCGCGACGATATGCGTCGATGTAAGAAGGATATCTATAATGTTGAACAACGTCAATGTGGTAGTGGTTTCTTTTGCTTTTGCACATGGTCCTCGTGTTCACAGAAGTGAAAGACAGGAGTCGAAGCGCGATGAGGTGAACGAGGGGGAGGGGACTCTGCATAAAAGAGCATTCGTAATATCTACAGTGAAAACTACTTCAACTTCAACTACGATCCAAATAATAATTCATAGTGCAACTACAGCTGATATGTCAAGGACGTTGTGGTGCTTTATTTGGGTGAAATCTTCATTGTGAAAATTGAGGGATTTCAGAAGTAGGCTGTCGGTTGTTTGAAACTAACTTCCTGAACAGCCGGTGGGTTTTTTCCTCCTTCGTACAACTCGCTACAGAAGGCATGTTGCTTCCACCTTGACCTTCATCATTTTCACCTCCGTTCCCATTCCTTCTGCTAGGATACGAGAGAAGCTCTCTTCCGATTCACAATATATTTGTGGAAAAAGAAGCAATCATGCGTGTTAACATGCTGTGTTTGCGTGTGATGTTCTTGTTCCTCTCGTTGCCGTTGGCCGCGCTTTCCCTGGAGGAAGCCGTGGTGGATAAAGCGGCCGATATTTTCAGCCCCGTGGGAGCGCCGCAGATCTCCAAGGGGGGGGGGGGGGGCGTATGGCCGCAAAACCGGCTCTGGGAAGGGTATTCATTATCGTAGATTTTCACTTTATCACGCGCCTCAGTGCGCTCAATTTTACAATGGATGTGGATGCTCATGCATTCTGATTCTGATTTGACGAATGATTCTGAGCAAGTCACTCGCTCGGCAGTTAAAAAACCAACGCAGAATAACACAGGTTCCAGTCCGCCAGACCGACCCAGCGCGTTCAAGACCCAGATGAACCACAACGCAAACAAGCCTGCAACTTCGGTTGCTTTGCCGAAGCGTCGCTTGCGCATTCTCACGCAAGCGCGCAAGATTGCGGCAGCGTCGCAGAAACACGTGAAGACGATGACGGCGGTATCCAAAAAAAAGCGCTATCGCTATCGTTTGAACACATACATTAATATAGCCAAAGTTCAGCCCATTTTATTCCGGAAAGAAAACCATTCTTCGTGGAAGTGTCGGTCCGAGTCCATGCTTTGGCGCCCTTTATTTACCTCCCGGACAGGCTGCGCTTCGGAATAGGCTTTGCGCATTGCTTCGGACAATATGTTCGCCATGCCCACCAGAGGAGTTTTCTACTTTCATACGTGGTCTACTTGTTCATTTGCGGGAGAGGGGAGGCCTCTCGCGGAGGACTCCGACAACCGCTCAAGAAGTGGTGCTCTTTTGGTCATTTTTTTGGCCAGGCCCCACAAGCATTTACCCGAAAACTGGCCTATTCGCGCAAAAGTCTGCCTGGACCTTCCCGGACACGATGATACGTGCCCGAACTTTGGCCTTGTAATACAAGGCCAGTGCGAAATACTATTTCGCACTGGCTCTACTTGCGCCTTTGTAGGTAGGACCTTCTGGAAAAGGGCAGAACCCGTTGTGCAAGTCCATTCTTCGAGCACATGTCATCGCTTCCGGGACAGACCTTCGTACGAAAGGGCCAACTTATTTCGACGACATTTTGCCAGGGGTGGTGTGGGCATACAAATGGGCCTCATGCCTGAACAAGCAGACCAAACCAGAAACAAGACCCCCTCGGGATATTGCGAGGCCATTGACGCTCAAAGCAATGCGACAAATAAGCGATAGCTTCATCGCAAGCCCCCAATCAGCATGCTTCGCAACGCCTCGAGAAGTAGCTTGCTTTTCTCAAAAAGAGGACGAGTCGAACTTTGTTTGCTGATAAGAGTGATCGCGATAACGCTTTTCCTTTGGATAGGTGGACCTCGCTGTCGAGTACGGCGTCACGTCCCAAGACGTTTCCAACGCGGCGCAGTTCGATCTCCTGGACGCCGACGAGAGCGGGTACCTGGAGGGTGCGGAAGCGGAGGCCTGCCCGGAGTCGGTTGATCGCAATCAGGACAAAAAGCTGGACCGTGATGAGCACGGTCAGTACTGCTCCGGCGCCCTTTCGGAGGGCAGCGGTGTTGCGTCCTCGTTTCTGATGTCCGGAGAGGCGACACCTGAAGGTGATTTCTCACCATCGAACATCAATGGGGATGGGAGGAGCATGAGTATCATCTTACCGAATGGAGCAACGCGCGAGCTGGTGCAGCAGGGGAACCGATACTATGTCAGGCAGCGGGCAGTGAATATATATGGGAAGGAATACAGTAAGTTTGCCAATTTTTTTTTTGTTTTTTTTTACATCGTGACTTTACGGCTCTTTATCTCTTCAGCGTCGTGTTTTAACTATATCTAGGGTTGAAAGATGAAACCTCGAATCCTCAATATCATGCAGCCGTCAGCGAGGAGTACGACAGGGAAAAGCACGGCGACGGCGAGTACTTCATTACGAACTTCCCGGATGGACATGGAAGTATCGTGGGGATGGGCCGAATTAATGATGAAACAAGCGAGAAGAAAGTATTGACGTGTGCCCGATAATAATAATTTCTGTTTGAATGCAAAGTCGTAGCCATGCATGCTATCGGTATTCGTACAGAGCTTGCAACTACTGCACTTGCATGCCTATGCTGTTATTTTTGATGGTCCTCAACATCATCATCATGTAGCGCATGATGAGAGGGCAACCAGGACGAAGAAATGAAGAAGACCATTGATGGGTCTTTGATTGCGCGGCTGCAGGGTTGTTTGATGTGAACCCAATGCACGCGCAATTTCGGAGCTCATAGCTGGTAGCTTCCACATCCGTTGAGGATCGTAACCGCATAGATTTCCCAAAATTGCCGTTCACCACAGCCACGGTCGCGACGGCAACGGCGACAACGCGGGTTATTTTGTTGCTGAACGCAGAGTGCGTGACCAATTTGATCGACTACAACCCAGAAGGGCCAGCACCAGGAGGCGGGTATATTACTGCGGTGCGCCGTCATGGCTCTCCTTTTGATTTAAGTGATTTGTAGTTGTTCGCGCTTTGTTCTTTTATGGGAAGATGAAATGATGTTTTTGTATGGGTAGTAAGATGGATGTGGACATAATATATAAAAAAAAAAATATGCCCAGTCCTTCCGGAAGTGGGAGACGAGCCCGGCCGTTCCACGTTTTTGCAGACTTTCTGACCGTATGCTGGGCATCGCAAGCAAAAACTACCTCCAGTTGATCACATTTCTCAACACGAAGTTCCACTGAAAAACAAGAAGCTGTTGATGGCTGCGCGAAGATTAATGTACTAGATGAATGTGTTATCCAAGAGAAAATAAAGATTGTAGGTGTAACTTTTTTGCAGGAACAGCATTGCAAATTTGTTTGGCATGACGAGAACAGGAGCCCGTCATGCACTGACGGCACGTAAAAACGCGCCTGAATGGACCTTACAACGCATGCCCAGCATGACAGATGCAATCGTTTTGTATGTAGTTGCGCGTCACAAAGTTGCACTAACAATGTTTCTTGCATCTGTGCACAACGTTCCAGCGTGCGAGAAGATGATGATGATGATGTTGCGGTGATGCCGGATTTGAAGATGAGCCGCAGTGCTGTTTGAAAATAATATGGTACATTTTTATAACTTTAGTTTAGAACAAGCAGGAAGGCACGGAAGTATTCAGTGATGAGTGTAGTAATACTGATAGACGAATGTACATGTAGCTATAGGCCCTCCGTATGCAATACAGGTACGCAGCGCTGATTTTTTTATGCAGAGCGGCGGCTTTTTTACTTTTGTGTACAAAACTTTTTTATGCAAATTTACGATTTATTTGCCTTGTAAATGGCAAGCGAAATTTGAGAGTTAGCGTGAGCTTAGTGAAGGACTGCAGGAGACACTTCAAGAGTAACCTCCCAGTTGAAGTTGTTGACCTGGACGAAGAACTCGCAACGAGTTCGCTGATTTCTGTAGCGATCCTCTGAACGCCTCGGGAAATCTATCACACTACTACTACTTCACCATGCGAGAAATAGGATTGCGCAGGCTTGCAGTAAAAGAAAAGCACGGGCTGCAGGTGCAGAGAGGGAGAGCGCGAGCTGGTCGGGCTATTCCTCAGGCACACAGCGCGCGGCGAGACAGTCTGGCAGAGTCGAAAGTGTTTGACCGTTACTTGCAAATGCGATTGGAAGAAGAAACTTCATCTGCGAGCTGATGTATGATGAGATAAATTGAAGTTTTTAAAAAATGAAGACAATTATGTAGGAAGGTCAACGTAACACCAAAAAAGTCTCCACCTACTGCACGACCGGTATGTTGACGAAGATATCCGTGAAAAATGTGGTTTGTTTTGCTTTTGCACATGGTCGTGTTCACAGAAGTGAAAGAAAGGAGCGGTAGAGCGATGAGGTGAACGAGGGGAATCTGCATAAAAAAGCAATCGTACTACGAAGATCCAAATTCATACGTGCAACTACAGCTAACGTGTCAAGGACGTTGTGGTACTTTTAGGTGAAATCTTCATTGTAATCGAGGGACTTTAAAACTAGAAGTAGGAGTAGCCTGTCGGTGGTTTGAAGCTACCTAAGAAAGCGGTGGCTTTTTTCTCCTTCGTACAACTTATTACAGAAAGCAAAAGACGTCCGAACCAAGATGGGCCAACTAGTCGTGAAGAGCGAGCGTTTGTTGCTTCGGCGCGACAAGAACCACGACAACTATCAAATGTAAAAATGTCTGGGTCTGGAAACTTGTGATGCTGGGTGGCGTCTCATGATGAGGCTACAAATGCTGGCTCAGCATGACAAGTTTCTGAGCTCCTAGGTGTTGCCTATTCTGCATGACAAACTGCGCTTCTGCATCACAGAAAAACGGAGCTCTTGGGTAACGTGCATGACAGATTTAAGAGTCATGCCAGACAAGCATGACAAACGTGAATTCTTCCAGACCCAGACATTTTTGCATTTTATAACAACTACGACCCGGATGCAACACGACCGGAACATGATCACAGGATGATGCCGAAGCCACTCCTCGCTTTCCAACACGTCAATATCTACGCTTTGATCCATTTTATCCACGTGGCAAGGGAGCTTGCAGCCGCAGATCATCTTTATTTCCCAAGGGCCACCACCAGCACGAAAGATCAACAGACGGGGTCCTGCTCCTCGCCGCACGACCGCGGCCCACGACCGGTTTTACTTTGGAGCCGCTGGCAATTTTTGGAGTTCCTGGGGGTGGACAAAGTTTCGGAGGTCGCGGCGCTTTTCCACTGGTACAGCGAACCAGAGAAGACCACGATCGAAATACCGAACGAATTCTACTACGAAGATGAACCTTCTTCAGATGACGAGGTGGAGCATGCGGACACGGCGGGGCTCTTCTTAGGCGGAGAACTTCTTCTAGAAGCGGATGGAGGTGGAGGTGGTGCTCCGGCTACCAGCGCAGCTGCTACAAAATCAAAAATAAGCGGGGACTCAAATAGAAATAGATTGTCGAAAAGCAAGCAGCAAGCCCTGGAGGAACTCGTGCTCGACCAGATACGGCAAATCAACGAGCCTGCACCGAAACTGGAGCATTTGTCCCCGTTTGTCTTCTGCGCAGCTTTGATTCTCTTGCGTCAAGGGACGCCGAGTAGCGAGAAAGTTGCGCAGCTGTGCTTGTTATTCGAAGGGAGCGCGAGGAGCTCCTCCTCCACTGCCCCTGCGCAAGAACATATTCGAGGCCGAAAATGGCCACCGCCGCCATCTGCTAGTACAACAACGACAGCAGCGCGAAGCGGCGCGGAAGACCACACGACGTCTCAAAAATCTCATCTTCCATCCCCACAACCAGAAAATTCACTCCTCACCTACGCCGACCTGTCGCACGGGGTGGAGATCGTGAGTGAGGCCTTGGAGAAGACTTTCCGCCGGATGAAAGAGGATGTGGGAACGTATTTCACACCTGGGGGCGCGCAGGAGCGCGTATACCTGTGTCAAGCCGCGTTCCGGCACCAGGGGCAGGAGACCGTTGCCACCGAAGACGTGACTCGCTGGGCCGGAAAGCAGCTGGGAACCCGCTTGGTGCTGCAGCAGCTTCTAGTGGACGAAGAGAAAAAGACGGAGGAGATGTTTCAGTGTCACTACAGAGCAAGGTTGTTAACGCCTTCCTATTCTTCGCCTTCTGGCACCGGCGAAAAAGCAATGAAAAATGATCTCACAGATCATGATGAACAACATGCAGTAGATGAGACAAGTGCACCAGCCACGACGATGGGCTACACAGTAACGGGGAGCACCGTCGACGGCACCCCGGCGATAATCACCGCGTCGGACTTCGAACGCCACACGGATTCGTTGTTCAAGAACAGAGAACACACTGAAAAGAACACGGAGGGAATGAGTGGCGCTCAATCCTCCAGTCGAGGCGGCACGTCCTCAGTTCTGTCGAAGAACAAGAAAAAACAGAGCGAAGTAGAGTTAGATCATGCAGCAAACGAGACCGGGACAGGAGGGTCAGGCATCTCAACGTCGTGGCCCTGCAGTTTAGCAAAAAGCGCAGGTTCTTTGTACCAACCGTCGTCGCGGATAAAGATAAACGAGCCGGCTTCTCCTGTTCCCGCAACCGAGCTTCTCGCCCGGGCTCTAAATAACCACGTAGGCGTAATGAAAGACAAATCGTTCCATTTGAACAGCAACCATCCCGCCCGCGATTCGTCCCTTCAATCCCGATACCTGCGTCGCTTGCTCCTTCGGGGGGTTTCATTTTACACGGCCAGCTGCACCGGTGTGGAAGACTACTTCGCGGCGGCCCCAGGATCTACAACTTCCACTGCAGGTTCTTCCACCAGCTCCGGGGCCTTGCAGTCGCTGTTTTACGAGGCTCTTGCAAGGAGTACGGCGATGAAGATGCTTGACCTCGAGAGGTCGTGGCAGTCGTCCAGCACGATTTGTATCAACAACTACATCTCGGATCTTTTTGACCACGATCGTGCTCCTGGTCAGCAAGCACAAGAAGACCAGTTCTTATCACCACCCCACTGGAGCAGCTCCTTGTGGTGGTTTCTGTTGGGCACCGGGGCGTACGGTTTTGAAAACAAGAGGTGGTGGCTTGCTATCGATAACGGGGACCAGCACCGATGTAGTGCAGCTGGGCAACCACATGTCCAGCCGGCAGCCGGCGCTAGTACGTCAACTACAAAAACGGAGCAAGATCAAGATCCTAGCGTGCTGACAAGAAGAACTACGCCAGCATCTACTTCATTCCTTTTTTCCTTCGGCAGGAGCACAAGCGATGTCGAAGCGCAAGACCGGCCCTCCATCTTCGCACACGTTCGATCGCACGTGGAGGAAGAGCTCACGAGGAAGGAGCTGAACGCGGTATCAGTTCGGGCTCAAGACCGAATCGATACAGCGACAGCTTCGCACTTCACAACTGGTGGTCCACCGCCCTTCAGTACGACATCTGTAGTAGCGCAGACAGCAGCACAGGCCGAAGTGGAAAATCCAGATGCTCGAATTGACGCTCCTGATCACCAGTTGCGAGAGCCGCATGCTTTCGACCCGTTTTCGCCGAGCCTTTTTGTCGTGCTGCGGTCGTTGCTCGCCCTTCTGCAGAAGCAGTCGAGCGAACTCGCAAGGGGATGGACGTCGGGATGGGAAATACAATTCAATAAAGAAACTTCACTCCTTTATTGCGGTTCATTTGCGCATTATGCAATACAAAGAAAATTCCCGTGTCCGTACAAGTAGAACAGCGTACAAGATAAAGGCATCGCAAATTTCGCCAACAACTTACAGTGTAACACTTGTCGTGCTGACTAGGATCGATGTCAGGTTATGTCATGCAAAAACCGCATGCAAAAGTTTAAGTTTTTATCAACATGCAAACACCACAACCACGTGCTGTTCGGGGAAAGGAAACTTACTCTGCATACAACAGATGTTGGTTTGAAAACGACTATTACAACAACACAAGGCGCTCCGGCACCAGCTCCGCCAACACCATTCTCCTCGCTGATTGCTGCAATCCAAGCTCCCGAACGACCGGAAATTGTGCACGCCAAAACCCACCAAGCAGTGCAGCGGCTGCTGACCGTGTTGCTTCGCGTGCTGGCAAAGCAGCGGACCTGCCTGAGTCCAGGTTTGCAGCAAGAACTGGATTACAAACAATTTCCGCCTTTAACGGAAGGGGCTTCCAATTTTGCGAGGCTTTTGCGACGTTTTTGCGAGATTTGTTGACTTGCTTCAGATTGGTTATGCGGGGTTTTCCGCTGCAACTTGTGGCGTTTTGGCGAAAGCTGGCCGCGCCCGGACCTCGTCTTTTGTCGCTCCCTTCGGGAGGGACAACGAAGAGGCCGACTGTGAGCTTAGCCGCGATCCCGAATGGGCCGCCTTAACAAGCTGGCTGGGGAGGGTCGCCCGCACACCTCCTACGAGCTGACTCCCTCGCGCACCTTTCCAAAGAAATAACCAGCACAAGAAGTCGCGGGCCAGGTTTTGGCTAGCCCCCGTGGTTGAAGAGTTGTGGCCGCCCGGCGGCGCTCCGGCTACCTAGCCCCGGGCCGTATTTGCGTTCTCTGGTTGCCGACGTTGCTTGGGCCGGTCGACAGGTTGCCTGGCGCCCCTCGTGGCCGCCCCGTGCATTGGCGGGCCAGAGGGCTGGCCAGACACGCAGGAGGCGGCCGCTGTTGCCCTTGCAAGTAAGACTGGCGCGCCAGCGCGTCACATTGGCGCATCGGCGTCCTTGGTTGGGCAGCCTAGCGCGGCCGCAGGTTGTGCGTCTGGCCTGGGTGGCTGCCGGGCTGGCTCTCTTTATTGGGCCGGCAGCGCCTTGCGCCGCTTGCCTTGCCGGCGCGCGGGGGCCTCTTGGGTGGGGGGCCTGGGGGTGGGGAGCAGGGTGGGGAAACCCAGAAGAGCCGCTTCGGTGTCCGGCGGCAGAAATTGCGCCCAAAAAAATCGAAAAAGACGAAAGCGAGCCAGTAAGCCTGTTCGCAAAAATTTCGCAAAAATCCGGGACCCGTTTCGCAAGAATCTCGCAAAATTACTAAGCCTGTTTGCTCGGAAAAACCGGAAATCCGAAAAATCGTTTTCCGGGATAGTCAATTTCTAAGCCTGTTCGCAAAAATCTCGCAAAATTTTCGCAAAAATCTCGCAAAAGTTCGGGCGCCTCTTTTTGCGTGCATCTCGCGATATCTCGCAAAGGTCTCGCAGATTTCCCGGGAAGATGAACAAACCCAAAAGGGCAGCCGTTTTCTTTTGTGTTCCCGCCCCCAGCCGCCACGGGAAGCCATGCAAGCATGGCCCGGGGCGCCGACCTTTGGCTCCGCGGGCGGGCGCGTGGCCCGGGCAGGGGATGGGCCTTGTGGGCGACGCCGCCCGCCCGCGGAAGCTTGTTGCCAGGTGCCGGCACCAAGCCGCCCGGGCCATTCATATAATTGGGGGGGCGAGCGGCGTGGGGGCATGGTTGGTTTTGTGTTGCCGTTGTGCTTGCAAGTTGGATGGTGCGCCTGTGTGGCCGGGCGGCCGCGTGGCTGGCTGCCTGCAGTTTTTGTTTCATGTGGCTGGCGGCCCGCAGTGGGTGTTCTAGCGCAGAGCGCCTCCACGGGCGTTTTGGCATGGGTGAGCCTGGCCGCACGCAGAGGCCGCCGGCCGGCCGGCCTTCGCGTGGTCCGCCTTGCCTCGAGTCCCATTCCTTTGTTGGGTCTTGGCGCGCCTTTGGAGAGACGACCGTGCCAGCGGGCTCAATTTTGAGCCCGATGCTATGACTGATCCCAGTTGTCGGGATTCCGCGCTTCGCCTGTTGTCCCGGGGTTTTCGCCTGCTCGGCGGGGCGCGTGTGTCTCGTTGTGTCGTGACTGGCGCGGCGCGAGACGCAGAATCGTTAAACTCGCAAAAACCTCGCAGCCCTTTCGCAAAATTCGGGACCCGCTCCGTTAAAGCGGAAATTGTTTGTAATTGGAACAGTTGATCAGCGAACAGCAAAGCCACGCGATGGTCGCGCAACAGCAGTTACTTGTTGAAAATAACGCCGGTTCTTTCATGAAGGGAGGCCGCCGGACGTCATCCGCCAAAAAAGAAGCCAAAGCTGCGGTCGAGCAGGACGAGGAGGCAAAGTTGTTGATGACAAGCTCGAAGTTATCCGAAGGAGCTGTCGGGCTCGGGACGACGAGCAGCGGTACTAGCATTCGACGCAGTAGTTGTTCGTCCGAGAAAATAAATGCGCGACGAGGGGGGCTCACCACCCACAGTAGCAGTAGGCCCGCTTCATTTATTTCCTGTAGTTTTTTTCAAGCGTTGGACGTTGCTTCTATCCTTGCCAACCTTTGTAACGGAGCTCGCCGCCACGAGGACCACGAACAGGACCTTTTCTTAGGACAGACGAATACGAACAATTATGGTGTCATGAGTGACGCAAATGCAAATACGACCCAAACTCCTATACCCGCAAAAGCGAAGGAGAACCTTAACCACATGATGTTGATGCAGCTTTCTTTCACCTATCACCTCTCTGCCGTCGTGCTTGCGGGTCTGCATGCTTATACAGATGCTGCAGAGACCAGTCTGGCGCTCCAGCGGCACACGACCATGAAAACTACTCTTCTGAACTACTACCCAGACGCGGACATTCAACCTGCAAATAACTGTGGCGAACAACATAAAGAACAATCCACCGCGGCACAAGTGTTACTAGCTGACCGCGCCAATAAAGAGCAAGCTGCTCCTGCTCCGCTTCCGCTGGACAACCGGAGAAAACCAGCTAGTACAACTGCTTCTAGTGCTGCACCATCAACGTCGCACACGACCACGCCGGCGAATCTGTACTCAAAAGCCCTCGCTGCAACCTTTGCCAGACAAACTTTTCGGCGGAGCGTTTCAGGTCTGCTTCAGACCCAGCGCCTGAAAGCTTTGCACTACGTGTGTGAGCAGCTGGCCCAAGCCGGTGCAGCCTGTGGCGAAGAACAACCTCCTGCTTGTACTAGCGCCGCTCAGCCTGCTCAAGGCCAAGGCACCGTGGGAGATCTTAAAGAGGATGGAAACAAGAAGCAGGTCGTGAGAGTAGAAAATCCACCGACGTCTGAAGAAACAAACAATCTACTTCCAGAAACAACTAGGAGACCACCGCTGCATCCGTATCTGACCGGCGCGTTGCGTATTCTCGGCGACGGGCAGCTCGACCCCGTGCCGGATGAGCTGGCTCTGCAGGTTCTGAATGCGCTCCGGAGCAGCTGCTCCGGATCCGGTAGAAGTTGTAGACCAGATGAAATAAGAGCAAAGCAGCCGGGACCACGACTTCGTCTTGTTGAAGGTCCAGAAAAGATCTGGTTGCTGGTACACCACGAACTTTTTCAAAACAGCGAGAGGCTACAACAGCTTCAGGGTTCTGACGCTGGTCAACATCTTTCATCGGCGATTGTGCAAAATCTTCGACAATGCTTGGAGGACGCGATTGGATCTACAAGTTGCACAACGACGTCAAGTAAACCACCAAGCGGAGTAGACGTAGACCTAGACACCCACGCGGGAAATATTAACGCAAAGGAGATCGTAAATCTGGACTTTGAGCAGGCCGACCTGGACTTTGTGTTGCGGCGGGTGAACGAGATGATAAAGGAGTCGCACGGCTACCAGCACCATCTAGACGACAAAAACCACGACAGTACTATTTATTTCCATTTGACGCCACGCGACCATGACCAAGGAGCGGCCGACGGGAGTTGTGCGGCAGCAGGAGGAGGAGCAGGGCGAGGAAGAGGATTGTCTTCGACTACATCAACATCTTCGTCTCAAAAAGGTATTCTACATGAAACGACGATCCACGGCTATCGTCATTGCGGGGTAAAAATACGAAGCCGCGAGATGAAGACTTCTACTGCACAGCCACAGCCCAACCCGCCTCTGTCCATAGCAGAAACGATTTTCGCCTCCAGTATCGCAGAGCACGCGAAAGTGCTATCGATTGCGAAAGATGAGATCTCCTCCGCACAGAAGCACCTCTCTGACGCTGCGCTGGCAGGTTACATCGCCGTGGAACTCCGGATCGAAATTTTGTTGCAGCATATCCACAGAAAAAAACCCATCCACATCCAATTAATATTTACATTGCTTGACTTCCGGGTTCTGGTACAGCATACCCCCGGCGACAGGTGACCTTGACAGGTGACCTCGACAGGTGGCCTTGACAGGTGACCTCGACAGGTGACCTTGACAGGTGACCGCGACGGGTGAACGCCCTGCCTTCTCCCACTAGTGCTTCGCGCACTAAGCCACTATGCGCGCGCCTGGTGTGAGGCGAGGGGCGGACGCTGTCCGCCCCGATGCCGAACACCCTTCCCCCACTAGCGCTTCGCGCACTAAGCCACTATGCGCGCGCCTGGTGTGAGGCGAGGGGCGGACGCTGTCCGCCCCGATGCCGAACACCCTTCCCCCACTAGTGCTTCGCGCACTGAGCCACCACGCGCGCGCCTGGTGCGAGGCGAGGGGCGGACGCTGTCTGCCCCGATGCCGAACACCCTTCCCCCACTATCGCCACTATGGACGGGCACAAGGCCCCAGCGTGGGGACCCTGTCCCCACGCTCCGGTGGGCCTTGTTTGTCATGCAAAACATACATAAAATTATAATTGTGTGCTTGTCATGCAAAAAACGGATGTGGATGGGTTTTTTTCTGCGGATACAGCAGGCTCGGCTAGTGCAAACGATGTCATCCTCGTCTTCATCTTCGTCCACAGGAATGAATAGTACTTCTGAAAACACCTTCAACCGACGACTCCATCAAAACAGCGAAAAGGAAAAGATCGATACCGACATGAGCGCCCAAGCGTCGAAATTGCTCCTCGATGAAGCACTGCAGAAAGCAAAGCGACGGGGCGTAACGAAGGCACTGCGACACTGCATCGAGGAGAGGATTCTCGAGACGTTGACGGAGGTACTTCTACCTCGTGCGGGAGGACAGGGACTTAGTAAAGCAAGAGTACGTGGTGGACGTGGTGGTGGCGGACCTCGTCCACAAGCTGCTTCTACTACAGCACACGACGAAGTAGATGAGGAATCTGAACAAGACCACGATGTGGAAGCCGACCGCCTGCAAAATCTTGCGAAAATTCGCCGTCACTGGAGCGCTTTGAAGAGCCCACTCGACGACGCCTGCGACGGATTGGCGCACAGGGAGTTCGAAGTCAGCAACCGAAGCTTCTGCCTGGTGCACGCGTTGTTGACGTCAAGAGTCGGGTCGGAAAGTTATAACAGGCTCAGATGTCTAATTCAACGAATTCCAAAAAAAATTTTTTAGGTCACGGAAGCCTCGGACTGAGCCAGTTGGCCCCTCGCAAGGCCCGGCTTTGAACTAGTTGGCGCACAGCCTGGGAGCCGCCTCATGGATTTGTGCAGTTGCGCCACAATTTCCAGGCAGCCTCGTCCTTTTGGATTCTCGACTTTTGCTTGTCCTGCAGATTTCTTGAGAACTGCACGACAAAAAAAAGGCAACGAACCGGACAAAGGAACAAAAGCGTGCGGCAAGTTGCTGCCCTTGTTCCAAAGCTGCCACTGGAGTCTCGAGGCCCAAGAGGTGCCCTCTGGAGCACGGGCAGCTGCTTCCCGTGCGCTTTCCGGTGTATTTTTTGTCGTGCTTGGCCGCGATTCAACGCATTAGCCGCGCACTTCGCCTGCACTGCCAGCATTGATTCGGCTCAGGCATGTTCGTATTGCAAAATCAGGCGAAAGCTTGCCCAAAGATCGCACCTCCGCAAGCGTCCGGGGACTGGCCTGAGTCCCTGGCCGAAATGGTGTCACATTTATGACACTTTCCCCGATGCTATGCTGTTCAAAAATTGGTCTAGGTTTGCGAAAATCACAGCTCATCCACCAAGCGGTGGCATTTTGGTGACCTCTTTACGAGGCTAACCACGGCGGCACGCTTTGAATTTTCCGGTCTAGCTTTGCGAAAATCATGGGTAGGGGAGGGGGGTGCCAAAAATGAAACAAAGCGACGCCATTTCGTGCTCAAAACGGGTGGCCCCTTTATGAGCCTAATCAGCACGGCACGGAGCCACTTTTCCGGTCTAGCTTTGCGAAAATCATGGGGGTCACAAAAGGGGTCGGGAAAAGCAGAACCATAAGTCGGGCCGTTCGGCAGTGGTGCCTTTTGGGTAAATTTCGAGCCAGCGCCCAGCGCCCTGTCTACCTAGAAAGGCAGCCATCTGACTGGGCCCGCCGGCCATTTCTTCTGGAGAGGGGTCTTTGCAGTCTCAGAGGCCCCGAAGATCCCTTGGGAGCGGAATCAGTCGCCAGTGGTGAGCTTTCGCTTTCTTATGGTGTAGATCGAAGCTCCTTGCGTTGTGCAATTTGCACGAAAGCTGCACGAGATGAAGAGAACCAATCCCCAACAAAAGCGCGGCAGCCTTACGATGAGGGACGACATTTCCTGCGCAGGGGGTGTAGGAGTCGCAGAGGCGCCGAAGACCATTGTGGAAACGAAGTAGATGGCCGTCGTGCGCGCTTCGCCCCTTGGCGGAGTTGGCGCCCTTGCTCATCGGGCAGCTTCCTCCCAAGCAGTACGACAAAAAAGAAAGCAGAAGCCAAAAAAAGGAAGAAGACCTCGACAGCAGGCGCTATGTCAACTCCAAAGGGATGCTTGGAACCATTCAAACTAATGGGGTCAGCTAGATCGCAGGTAGGTGGTTGCCTTGCGGGTGGCAAGACAATTATCCAGCGATGAGGTAGCCAGTTTGTATCAGCTTACTGGGGGAGTCAGCATTGAAAACGAAACGCGTTCCCACGACCTAAAAAAATTTTTTTGGAATTCGCCGAATTAGACATCTGAGCCTGTTATAAAAGTGGAAATGCAGTTTTTAACGGAGGGCCGACGCAACCGGAGCCGCTTGTTCAGAGTGGGCACCAGCCTCCAAGTGGTGCTGCACCGGCAACGAGCGCGACAAGCAGGCAAAACAACTCCTCCCCTGCCGACGACATTTGGCCCATCTTGAACGCCTTGCGGCGCAACAAACCACTGGGGAAACTCTTCGCCTTTGAGCCGACGAAGAGCAGGATGAAACCACATCACAAGGATTTAGCCAGTCACGTGTGGAACTTGGTGACAAGTAGTAATAGTGGAAGTGCTTTCACAAGCTCCACAACTTCGACAAGTGCTATGCCGGAAGACCTCGCGCCCCTAATTTTCCTCTGGATGCAAGTGAAAACTACTCCAACGTATTTGGAACAAAACATCTACGGGATTCTCAAGCGTTATATTTTGAACTGTTGCATGAATTTGTGATGCAAGAACACCAAAAGCGAAACGGGGAACCTTGCGCGTCTTGCCATTACAGATTTGGCACAGATTATCATGTCAGTTAGAGCGTCGAAGTCGTCATCATGCGAAGAAGCTTGAGCGTCTGAAGCATGATTAGTGTTTCGGCATCTTCGTGACAAATCATGTAACAGTTGAGAGTGTAACATTTGAGAACCCCATAGCATCAACATCAAGCCTGCTGCTGGTACGTCGACTTCCGCTGCAATTACTTCTACCACTTCTACGACCTCTCAAGATCATGAAAACAAAAATCAGATGGATGTCACGTCCCCATTAACAGCAACATCCGCCGGCTTGAAATCACCTATCATTGTAGGAGCCTCTTCTAGTACCCCTGTCGTGTTGTCGCCTCGAAGCTGCGGGGGCTCGTCCTTTCCCGTCGGCAGTACTGTCGCGTCGCTCGGAGCAGCAGGAAAAACTGAAACAACGCTGTTACAACCGGGCGGAATTTTCTATGCACCGCGACCACTTTCTCTCCGTTTGAAACCGCGCTGGAAGCCGCGTCTGGTCGCGAGTTTCTTCAAAAAAATCGCCCTCCGGCCACTTATTCAATTGAGCGCGAATCTGCAAGTCGAGAAGTTTTTGGGAGACACGATGCGGAAAACGGCTGAAAAGCTGCTGCAGAAGAAACGGAATTACGAACACGGCGATTACCCCCAAAGAGCAACTGACGTCGACGCCTGGCCCGCGCCGCTGTTGGAGGATGACAGCGAATTTTCTTGCCTGCTCGACCCAAAGCTCACTGCGCGCATATCGACAAAAGTGTCCGCAGAAGTTTTACAGGCAGCTAGTACTGAGGACAGTTTTCTCAGTGATTTTTTTCGGACGTTGGCTGAAAACCAAAATGTCGATAATATCCTCGCAGCTGCAATAAACAACAAAGTAGCTGCTGGAGGAGCAGGTGGCAGCGCACTTGATACACAAGAAGAAAAATCTTAAACCAAGATCGAAATCCTCGCTGGACGTTGCTGGAAAAGCGACGAAAGTACTGCATCATTTACATTTTCTTTCAGTGAAAAACTGAAGAACTAGACGAAGATTATTGACCTTAAGCGAGGACTGCCTGAAACAAGGAAAGCAACACACATCGCACGACGACTTGCCCGCTTGCCGTTACTGTATTTTTACGGCCACCTCCTGCACGTCGTGGTTCTATTGACCATTTCTTGATGCGGCCAGAAGTTCCACACTCACTGCAAAGTGTGCCTCTTGATGAGAGAAAGAACGGCACAAAGTTGACCCCTGACGATACGAGGAGAGCAACAAAGACTGACTACATCAGAGAGACGAGCCACTGGGATAGGGAGGTAAGTAGTTGCGCCAACTCGTCGCGTTACACAGTTAGCAACTTCTCCCATGTTAGTTCTCCTTCCTGAGAGCGCCTACCTTTCCATCGTCCGATAGCGTCTGAGAGGGACAGACTACCAAAATTTGCTGAGTCGACGTTAGTTTTCTTGTTTCATGACTACAAGCGAGACGACGGCAAAGTATTGATTAAGGACACAGATTACAACAGGAGGAGCTTTTGCTTCATCGACAACTTGACTTCGGTCTGGCCGCAGTTAAGAAGATGAGCATTGTATCGGAATAAACTGCACTCCATAGTCCTTCTTGAACGGCAGTATCTTGTGCAGCCTCTGTACAATAGTTCTTTTTGGTAATTGGTTCTTTTTGTATCTTGATCTTGTTTGACGGAGTTGTTGCTATCATGGTCGACAGCGACGTGGCGAAGATCTCTAGCTCTATGCTCGTTTCCTCCTGCTTCGCTTACTGAAGTTCTTCAACTACTTGTTCAATATACTACACATACTCCGCCAGAGGAGAACTTTGTTCAGCACCGGCATCGATCCACCGACGGCCGCGCATCACCTTCGACGCGAGGAGAACTTCCATCATGAAGCCGAACTGGTCGCGTAAGGAGCTTTCCCAGCGGTTCGTCCATGGGACGCTCGAGGAAGTGACGCTGTTTCAGGCCATAAACCAAGCGCAGCGGATCTACGGGGCCAAGCTCTCGGGCCACGAGGTCCAACTGGAATTTCTGAGGCACAAATTTCACGACCACCTGGAAAATTTTGACGATGAACTCATCCGGACAATGCTTTGCGGTGACAGATTTTTTCGTGTTGATCATGGTTGTTTTTTTGTATTTAGCTTAGCTCGTTTTTCTTTTGTGTTTTGATTACGCAAAAATACCCACGCTGGAATCAAAACGGGGCATTTATTCTCGACATCATACCATGATAAACCACTGCGATTTTCTTGCATCTTTACGTCGAAAAGCAAATCTAAATCACCATATACAACAACAGACCTTGGCGTTATGGCCGCGCCTTTGGAATCAACCGACAAGCGCGCACTGTTCGATGAGACCGCGGCGCAGCTCGAGCGCACGCTCGGCCCGATTCGCGGGACCAAGCGGGACCTGCTAGCGCTCCGGGGGAAGTTTCCGGATGGCCTCGGCGACTGGTCGGATCTGAAGGTGTTGCAGGAACTGATGAAGGTGAATCTGGTAGAAAAGAAGCAAATCCTGCAAAAGCTATTCGAGTTTGCGGCGTTGCACATCACGGAGGAGGAGATCGAGGGGGATCTGGAGCGGATCCAAGCCTGCCGGGATTTTCTCAAGGTCGACGAAGGTTTGAAAAGCCTGGATGACCGAGAGGTGTTGGAGCAACTCGACCTCTGCATCGCGATTGAGCAAAGTATAGTACGCGCTGATGGGTAGCTGCATGTCAGATACTTGTTCTAGCCTGTATCTATAGTTTACGAAGAATACGAGCGGATGTTGAGGAGTGGTCCTAGTGCTAGTGTGCTGTCGACGTGAAAGTGTATTTCAATCCGAGTCGAGCAGGGCTCTTGTTGGTCCGAGAAAGCCCCCTCAAAGCATTGAAAAGAAGTGTGAATAAAACTAAGTGAAATCAAAAACCGACCTAGCTTTCGAACCAAGTCGCTCTCGCGTGGACAGCCCGGGCGCGTGGCGAAACCGTCTGCCGAAGCAGGCCGGAAATTTTTACAAGACCGAGAAGGCGCTCACGCAGGCCGCCCGACGACAGGCGGCAAGGGAGAAAGAGAAGGCACGCCAGAAAGAAAGGCTGGAGCGTTGGAAGGCCGAGAAGAAACAAACAGAGCCCGATGAAGAGGCGGCGAAGGAACAGGAAAGGTAGTAGATGATACATTTGTTTTATTTTTTTTGGAAAAGAACTCCCGCCTTGTTCTGTGAGGATAAACTACTTTTTGTGCAGCTGCAGTGACGATACTAATCTACCGTGTGTTGACATCTTCAATGTCTTTGAAACTACAACTACATCAACTGCAACAAAAGAAAAAACTACAACGGGCAATCTCGATAAAAACAGCCGCGCCGCGAAGCAGCGCACCAGCCGGCGCGCGCGCGGGCAAAGCGGGGTGACCACTTCTGCCGGCCTGAAGTTGATCGTATCAAATGCAAAAGTATCGTCCTAGTATAAATTGCAATACAAATTCGCTCGGCATTACGAATTAAATTTGTAATGCGGGTTTGCCTTAAGACAAAGATTTGTGATGCATAACTGCAATTACTACGAGCACGATACTTTTGCACAGGAAAGATCGCGGGCTTCGACCATACCGAGTGGACAAAGGTCGGACGAGAAAAGCTCGATATGTACGACCCGAACCCGCGCGAAATGACCGCGGACGCGGATTACATTGACGAGTTTCTCTACGGCCACATGCTCCACCACCCCCGACTGCAAGACTGGGTCGAGGAGCGAGCGCCGGAGGACGTGGACCTTCCCGCCCCCTGTCCGCCAACCTTTCAAGAGATGGGGTACGCTACATCGCTGGATCTGAAGCGACTATCCACCACACGTAAATTTCTTGTTCCCGATGTACACGACGATGTAAATCAGATGCTGTTTCTTGTGCATTCTGCATGACAAAAAATGCCCTCGATCATGTTCAGCATGACAAGTGAGAGGATGATGGTCCAACTTGGCGGATGAATCTGTCATATATTTCGTGCGCGCACGGGAACATCAACAAATTTGTGTTGCATAGCAGCGACCCAAGTACTACGAGGAGTTCATGCGCAAGAAGCTCGAGCAGATCGGGGCGTTCAGAAGGCAGAAGGAGGAAGAGGGACAACTTGCGAGAGCGCAGAAACCTTCCAAAAACCACGGGGACATCGACGAGCCGGAGGGCGCGGGCAGTCAGTTCATCGACGGCATTGAGTGGGATGACGACGTCGAGGACAAGGTGCCGGAGTTTGACCCGCAACTGGGATTACGGTACGCGTCTCCGGACGTTTCTTCCTCCGCTGCAGACACAACCTCGATCAGCACCGCAAGCAGAGGTGGACATTACCACGCCGATCTCCACGGACACATGGGGCACATGGGGCCGCGGCCGACCGGAAAGCGGCACCACGCCGAAGCGGACGCGGCTTTGAACGCCGCGCAGGAGAGGATAAAGGGCGAATTCCAGCAGCACTTCCACGTGCAGTTGGCGCCTGTGAGCGAAGTAGATATGGTCAGTGCAACAGCTGACCAGGCGGACGCGGAGATGAAGAAGCGAGCAACTACTTCTACGCGGAAGCTGTCAGTCCCGGCATCGAGTACAACTAGCAGGCTATCCAGCGCTGTTGGGGGAGGTGCACCTGGCAGCTCCGTCGCGAAGCAGTTTATGGCAACGCGAGCAGACTCACCATCGGCGCCTTTCATCCCGACGGAGGAGGAAGTCGATGCGAGCGCGCTGCTCCAGTCGCTGTTAAAAGCGCCGGCGGATTTGATCGCCTCGCAGGCGTCCGCCGGGAGCACTTCCGGTGGGGCGAAAGCGTTGACGCCGTCGCGGATGGCCAATCAGCTGGCCGCGTACGCAAAACGCCCGGAGGGCGAGGCTTTGCCACCCGCAGGCCCGGAGGGCACCACCCTGCGGGAGAAGTCGAGGACTACTATAACCTGCTCAGCTGTTACAATCTCAAACGTTACAATAGAATATGGAAATCTGTGATGCAGAAATGCATGATCTAGACAACTCTCGTAGGATTGTGCATGACAAGTTCCTGAGCACCAAATCCCCATACAATCTGGCGAAATTTGTATTGCAGAAAGTGGAACGCTCTGCGAATCAGTCATGCTCATCATGCAAGACAAATCTCGCATACTATTGTAACGCTTGAGATTGTAACACCTGAGCGGGCTATAATTACCGCGGCGCAGTTCTGGGACCTGTCGGTGCCGGAGGAGCAGGTGTATGCACTGCAAAAATGTCTGGGTCTGGAAACTTGTGATGCTGTTTTGCGAATTATGTGGACGTCTTCATTGACAGCCAAGCATGACGAGTTTTGGAGTTGCTAGAGAGTTGCCTATCTGCATGGCAAACTGCGTTTCTGCATGACAGAGAAGTGTGCCTTCTGTGTGGCGCGCATGACAGACTTGAGAGCCATGCTAGCTGTGCATGACAAACTCTGCATTCTACTTCCAGACCTAGACATATTTGCAGTTGATAAGGTGCAGCCCGAAACCACCGGCGACCTCCTGTGGAGGTCGGTCGCCAGCATGGCGGAAGTGGCGCGGACAGGGAGCATGAGTGCCGTCGTGTCTACCCCGGCGGGGGCCGACACAGGAACTACTGCTGGTGCTTCGAAGGAGAAGAAGAGGAAAAGCAAAAGCCCGGTCTCACGCACGTCGAAAACTTCTGCATCTGCTCCTCGTGTATCAGCAGCGGCTGCAACTTCTTCCAGTGATGATAGGACGTACGGCGTGCAACAAGTGGCCGCCGCTTCGTCTTCTGCAGTTATGGAATCCGCGACTGAAGAAATCGGGTCGAAGATGACTTCTGCGCCCGAGCTGGTGATGCGACAAGCTGCCACAGAAGATTCATCCGGGCAATCGGATGCTGCACCAGCGGGACGAGATCCTGTGGGACTGCCAGCGACGAGATTGTCCGCGGCGGTACTATCAAAAGCAGCGCCCTCTTCTTCCAGGGTAGCAGCGACCGCAAGTTCATCGTCTACTAAAGAAAGCAGTCAGCAGCTGCAATTGTCCCGCGGTGCAGCTAGGGTCTCGGCGGCGGCCGCAGCGCCACCACCCGTTACTGTTCCTGACAGCGTTGCGAGCCAAAGTCCAGTTGGTGATGGTGCTCCTGGGGCCGCAGTAGATGAGCCGATACTACTTCCACAAGTAGAAGGACAAGAACCGAAGGAAGAACTCCCTTCCGAAGTCGGTTCACCTGCGCCGCCCGAATCGCCGCCCCCTCCCACGCCCCAAGATCAGGCACCACCGCGGCCCGATGATGCTGTAGTATCCGCGACAGCCCCTGCCACGGACGACGCCGTGGCTTCACCGCTTCCCAGCGCTGCTGGGGCTGCAACTGATACTGCAACTGTACCAGAAAAAAAGCAGGATGCGCCGGCACGACCAGGCGAAGTACAAGTAGCTGAAGCGGGAGCACAAGACGAGTCTGCAGATGTAGCGGACGATGCAAATGATGCGCCTCCACGACCTGCAGAAGTTGCTGATATTACACCCACAGCAGTACTAGCAGCAGCAGAATCTTCAGAACCACCGCCACAGCCAGACGCGCCAGGACAAGAAACTCCTGAAATCGTCCAAATCAGCTGGAGCTCCTTCACAAACAAACTTCCAGTGGACGAAACCCACGACGCCGAGCTCGTCGACCTCTACCAGTCTCTGGACATCAGTGCGAATGGTTTCATAGAAATCACAGAGCTCATGCCGCCGACGAAGCTCCTGAATTTGGTTATGCTGAGTCCCGACGAGGTGGGGAAGAAGGAATTGTCCGTATTACCGGACGTCGACGAGGTATTGTAAATTACTGATTGTCTACTTCTTCATGAAGAAATTATTGAATTGCCCACCTGGAGCAGCTGATGCTGAGGGATCAAAGCTATCATCTTCATTTATTTGACGTCAAAAATGAAACCAGACGACTACATTTTTTTGATTTGCAGAAATTGATAGATGACGGTCTGCATCATGAAGCAGATGCGTAGTGGTCATAGGAAGCAAGAGAACAAACAAACCCATTACAATATCAGGTGTTCACCAAAGCGTTCGCTTATGCGACGGAGCACAGCCCCGACCCGGGTGTGAAGATGGACGAGGACGGGTTTTTCCACTTCCTCACCTACCTCCTGGATTTCGCGCAATTGCGGTCCATCTTCGTCGTCACAGACGAACAGCAGCGGAGCCAAGCCGCATCCTACGTACTCCCCCCACCCCGTCCCGGGAAGCCGGATAGGGTCTACCGCGAGCACTTCGTGAATAATTGCATCGCGCCGCTGCGGGCCTGGGGCATGCACAACGTGGTAGAGGAAGAGGCTGTGGATTACTGGCAGGACATTGCCGCTGGTTTTGTCGACGCAGACAGCGTCACCTTCGTGCAGATGGTGGACTGGGCGGCAAGGAAGGCGGCGGATGAGCATGACCATGAGGAGTTGTGATAAGGATAACGAAAATGAGCATAATGACATGACCTCCAACTTCTCGATCTTCTTCCAAGTGCCTTCAGGATGTTGATGACCATGAAAGCATTTTTTACTTCCAAGAAGGAGCTCTTATGTCCTGTGAAGGTGAGAGGTGGTCCTGGAGGTACGGTAGAACGGACACGGAGCCGCAGGAGGACGCATTCATAAAAGCAAACGAACGTTGTAGATCCAACATCGGTTCACCTCGCGTTACGACGTTGAGTCGTGCGGCACTTGCACTTCATTACGCAGAATCAACGGGGTCTCTTCACACATAATTCAATGACCTCTAGTACTAGCCTTCGCTGAAATTTATAAGATCAGAAACTGCAGCAGGTGAAGAAGCACCAGGACGGCGATCTGGGTCTTCATGCATGATGATAATCTTCTAAGTACGGACATAATGTCGAAGGGTCAGAATACTGAAAGCGCGAATCGAGATCAAGAAAGGTGCAAGGATTCTGTCAACAAGATCCTGCTTCTAGGTTCCATGGGATCTTTCTGAAAGAGAGCATGAGTAATTGCGTTCGCACGATCTGAAAATTCAATTCGCCGATGAAATGAAAAGCAAAAGCGTGACCGTGAGTTTGACCTGCTGAAAATGAATATGAATCTGACCGATGAACCTATCTGAACTCAGGCGACAGATCTATTGGCGTATGACAACAAATTCCCATCACTTTCACTATCACTTCTACCAAATAAAACATATTGATACATGATTGGCGTAATAAATATTCATTCTTTATTTGTCGCACCAAGACTAGGTGGACCACTAGGAGCAACATGGCATCTCCGGTGAGAATCATGAACGAGCGACCATTGTCGATATCGGCTCGCGACGAGGAAAACCCGCCCGAGGTGGGTGATGATTTATCCCCGCGCGGCCGGCCCGCTGCTGGAGAGGACGACTCGTCCTCTTCAGATTCCTCTTCCCGACATCACCACCAGCTCTCCATCTGGCAGACGATTCTGTTCGGGCAGCTCTGCGCTCTGCTGGTTTCCGGCACGAACGTCACCGGCGGGGAATTAGCTGCGCGCAAGTTCGACAAGCCAACATTCCAGTCCAGCTTGAACTACGTTTTGTTGTTAGTTGTTTACGGGACCGCGAGTCTCGTACGGTTCTTTTCAAGTAGAGCGAAGAGAAAACAAGAGATCATGACGTCCTGCTCCATGAGAGCTGACAGTGCCGCAGGTGCTGGAACTGCGTCTCGTCGTGAAATCAACATACTCCGGGACCACCACGACACTGGCGACCTGACGATGCCCTTGGTGCAAAAGAGCAGCTCAGGGCTGGTACAACCTCTGGCACGACCGGGCACGACCACAGCGGATGCAGATGGAATCCTCAGTGCAGCATCAAGGAAGGAGTCAAACGATGCTGGAACTCCTGCGTCGCATTTTTCATCACGCTCGAGAAGAGCAACCGCGCCTCCTTGTACCCAGCGCGTGATCTCCGTCCTCCGCCGCGTCGCGTTTGCGGCTTGTGACGTCGAGGCGAATTATCTAGCCGTTTCCGCTTTTCAGTACACGTCGGGAATCAGCATATCTCTGATTCTCTCCTCCACGGCCCCCTGGGTGATGCTGTTTGGCTTCCTGACGAAGATGAAAACGAAATACACGCTTTGGCAGTTTCTGGCGGTTTTCGTCTGTCTCGGCGGTCTGGGCTTGACCGTGTACGCCGATTACATGCGTCAGGAGTGGCTAAAAACAAGCGAGGAAAATGAGGGTGAAGAGGACGGTGCTGACAACGGTGCGGCTGGTGCTTGTCCCAGCGCCGACCCAGTGCGGGGAGACCTTTACGTGGTGGCAGCAGCCATTCTTTACGCGGCGAGCAATCTGCAGCAAGAGTGGTTTTTGCAGCATCAGGAAGGGAAAGTGGGTGAACATCAAAGTCAAAGTGTCGAAGATTGTTCCATATCATCATATCCTGGAATAAACCGAAACCTCGACAACTCCTCGGCGACAAATGGTGATCATGAAGTTGACGCAAGGAGAAGAAGTAGAACAAACGCACAAATAAAGAGCACTGCTACAACTGCATCTGCAAGTCCTAGCCGGATAAGCAAAGCCCATGCTGCCCAACATGCAGTCACCACAGAAGACGAGGAACTCAGCGATGGCGACGAGGAAACCAGCGTCTGGCTTTCAAAGCAACTCAGCTTGCCACGGAGCGGGGGTTCAGGTGAGCACCAGCCGGCACAACCCAACGACCCTCCCCAGTCCTCCCACCATGCGGAACATCATCAAACGACCGAGCTGTACCGCACCCTCTGGCTGCTGGGCGCTTTCGGCACGGTGATTTCGATCATTCAGTTTTTCAGCTTGGAATTCACCACGAACGCCCTGGACAATTCCTGGCAGCCGCTGCGGGAGAGCTACGAGGTGGTGTTGCTGGTGTTAGCCTTCCAACTCTGCCTGTTTTCCATGTACACCTGCTGTGCGTTGTTTTTGCAGTACTGCGACGCCGTGATTTTCAACCTGTCGCTACTCACTTCCGACGTCTACTTGCTGATCTACTACACGATTCGGGGAGAGAAGGTGCCCTGGCTCTTCGCCATCGGGTTCGTGTTGACCGTTGCGGGCGTCATCCTGTACACAGTGACCGAACCTGCGGAAGAGGGGGTGGAGGAGGTTGGCGGCGGCGGTGGCGAGGGACATTCAAATTGTTGTAAAAGAAAGGAAAGGACGGCGTCGTGGTCGCAAAACGTGGAAGATCCGCGGCTCGTTTCGGATCTTGAAAGAAAGGCACTCGAGGACAGCAGGACAAATAGGATGAATCCGCGTGGCACCAGAGACGTGGTGTTTTTTTCACCAGAGCAGGAGGCCCGTCTTTACGAAGAAGATCAAGATTTGTACGCCGATAGCGCGCGGGATTTCGCAGGCAAAAAATTGTCGAAACGAGCACAGAGGCTCCGGGCAACTGCAGCCGCTTCGGAAGATCATTCGCGTGGTGGTGCCGGCGGAGCGGTCAGTGCGCCGGGGAGTTCAGGTTATTTCGGCAAACAAGATGAGGGGGGCAGTAAGAGTGCTAGTACTTCCCGAACTGCGCCCTCCTCGTCTATAGCTTTGATAAAAGGGCCTGAGCTACTTTGATAAAGATGAGATACTTTGATACTTTCGTCCTTAACCAACGTCTGACAGGAAGGATGTCAAAAGACGACTACCCTTTTATTTTTGGCGACAGACACAAATGTTTACGTGACGACGAAACACAACGACTCCCTTTGACTACTGCTACTGCACCAGTGCAGTGGGCGGTGGTGCAATACATACATAGTTGTCATATTGGACTAAATGAGTGAAAGAACGCTCTGAGTCTACCTTATTTTGTGCCGCGTGAAGACGCAATGGCAATGAAATGTAGAAGACACTTCGCTGGCGTTCCTCGATCGACGCGGCAGCGATGTTTTTGGTCTGGAGTTCGAAAAAAATGATGGGCACATGAGTGAACGGGTACGGGAACGAGGACCACGAGAGAGTAACAAGCACGTCTTCTTCATCGTCTACGTAGCTCCCACAATAAGCTACGACGTAGCTCCCACAATAATGTGCGTTTGGCTCGACAAGCTAACCGCCATCGAGGGGTGCTCTCATCTTAGCTTCATCGTGGTCCAGAAAGTAAGAGAACAAATCAGAGGCGCCTGCTACTGCCAGAGCAAGAGCTTGCCCTTTCGTTTCGCCAATTCGATTGCATTTTGTCAGGTTTGTTCGTTCCTAATATTGTTCCGAAGAACCCTGCTGGTCTTGGAGTAGCAATATCGACAGCATCAAGTTTGTGTTCGTATGTAGTGAGGTCACCGAACGGCTCTAACCAGGGAGTTTTTTTGCCAGCCAGACAGCAAAACGACCGGCAGTTTTCAAGCGGCCGGAAGGCTTTTTTGACATAAAAAAATTTCAATTATCAAGCGGCCGGGGCTTTGCCAACAAACAAGCCCGGTCGAAAACTATTGACTCGCGCTTGATAAAACGACGCAGGGGAGCCGGCAAAAGAGACGCCCTTCCGAGGCGGCCACCGCCTTGGTTTCTGGCGATTTGGGGCGCCCAAAAAGGGGCGCGCAAAAAACGCGCCCAAAATCAGAACAGCGAAACAGCATAGCACGGCCGCGATTTCGGAGCATTTTGGGCGGCCGCGACCTTTTCGCCGGTTGCAGAGCCTGGGAAGCTTTGCAAAAAGCGCTGGCGAGAAATATAAAAACGCAAAAAAGAAAAAGCGCGCCAGACGCGCAAAGCCAATCCCCATGCTCTGGGCCCGATTTTTCCTCGCTTTTTGGGCGCCCCCGTGGCGCCCGGATCGGCCTCATAGCATGGGGGCTGGCTTTCGGAAAGGAATTTCGAAAATTTGTCAAAATTTGCGACGCTTATCAGGCGGCCGCCACACCGTGGGGCCTTCCGTTACTCACGGCGGTATGGCGGGCCCAGAAAAATCAAAGCCGCGGCCAAGGCGACGGCCGGCAAGAAAACGCCCTCGACCTCACTACCTCCGCCCCGGCGGCTATATTTGGTATTCCAGACTAAAATCTACATGTACCAGTTTACAGACCAGTCCAGTTGAAACAACGAATTTCTCGCCACCAGGCAGCGTCGTATGACCAGCACCAGCACCATAACAACAACAAGCAAGCGAACAACTAGTAAGTTAGTATTATCGGTGTTACACGTATCAGAAGATGGGGGCACTATCGTCTGGCCGTGACGATGAAAATGATGTCGCACCTGAAGACAAGGAGGCCGCTTCGTCCCAGCTCGAGGTGAACAAGTCTCTGCTGAGGGGTCCGTGTCCGCCTGGCCGTCCCTGCCTGAATGTCCGGCCTGGCCGTCCCTGCCAAGAGTTGAACAAGTCTCTTCTTTTCCAGCCACCGGGGGATTTGGATGTTATGGGGGAAGATAAGATGAAGATATGGCAGCAGAAGGAGCAGGTACCGGAGGAGCAGTCCCAGACCCTCTGGGGCGGCCTTTGGAACCGACTAGTATATGAATGGACAAAATATGCACAACTGGTGCAGCACCAGCGCTGCATGCTTCGCGAAACCAGCTAAGTAGTAGGGAAAGCCCAAGAATAAAGCGGCTTGCATTTATTTTTGCACAATATGTACTACCACGAAAGCTGCTGCAAAATCAAGCCAAAGAAGCAGATGCGCGCTGCAAAAGCTTCAAGTTTTGGCTATGGCTTGAATTTGAAAGCTTTAAGCTTTGCATTGCATGCGTTGCAGATGATGCGCCGCGAATTAGTCTGTTTTCCGGATAATTTAGCCGTTTTCGCGAATCTCGCAGAGCTGTTGCGATTAGTTGCGCTATTGTGTCCATTCATAGGCGTTCGAAACTGCGGCCGAAACGCGAGGCGACTGAAACTGAGTCCATTGCTTACAGGCGATTGACTGTGGAAGAAGCGAAGTCTTTAGTGGACAAAGTCTTCACAACATCAAATGAGGTAAAAGGAGGTGTAGCCGCTTTTATCGGCAGGCATTGGAAGAAAAATTTATCCGAGGTTGATACTAGCGGCATCCGTAAGTGGGGAACAAGTGGAGCCGTATTTTGGGAACAATTGGAAAGAAATTGGTTGTTGGCAGACCTGCAGAGAATGCCGCTGTCCCCCCAGCCCATTGAACAGGACCAGATAGCAAAACTGAATGAGGATTTTTCGACAAATCCTGCAGATCGAGATATGGGAGATCTGCACTTTCCAAATTTTCCAATAAATCTGCAGCCGTCTTCAGAACAAAAGCTGATGCAGATATCCACAACAAAAATAAAACCATTCCCATCCTAAATTTGTCATGAAAATCATGCGATAAAAAAATACATCGTATCCTATGACTATGTCTGTGATGCAAATAAAAATGGATAGCGATGGTTTTTTTCTGCGGATAGATGCTGTTCGATAAGATCGACGAGGGCACCAAGTATTCTGCTGAAGACAAGGCCGAGTTCAAGTTGATTTACGGAATGATTTTCGCGAACATCAAGGAGAAAGGACGTGTGTTGAGCTTGTCGCTTGTTGAGCCCGAAAAGCAAAGATTCTTGTCCGATCGCTCCGATTCGAGCACGAATACGTGTGCATTAGTGCTGAACGTCGGCCGAATATTGGATTCCGACGGTCCACATCTTCTTCTCTCGGGTCCACAATTCGGCATCTCCGTGCTAACTGCTCCGCCAGAAGAAAAACCGCCATCTACGTTGATTCAAAAAGCACCGACACAGCAGCTAGAAGTAGAACCACTTCCACTACCAACCCCGTCATCAGCACTGGAGATTCCAGAAACAGGAACAGCGTCCTTCTCCACCGGCTCGACGTCGTCGAACAATTTAGAATCCTACGAGAACATCAATGAGCAGCAGTTTCATTTCAATAATAAATACACGAACGACCACATCTTCTCCCCCAATACCAACGCCACCGGTCATCATGTCCAGCACCGTGCTGCCGATTGCATTTTGCCGGGCCTGTCGTGTCTCGGGTTTGCTTCGCTGCTGATTCTATTCTACTACTACTGGCGTTCTTCCGGAGGTTCGTCCTGCGGCTGCGCCAAGCGGTGCCCAAAGTATTGTTGTTCTTGCATCAAACCGGTCGCGGTCGTCAAGACCAAGATGAGAAGCGAAGAAACTGCGTTACTGTTACAAGACGTGCTCGAGGGCGGGGGAACGGATCACGCGGATGCTGGTCGGAGCATGACGTTTGGCGAGGAAGCGGATTTTGACGCGGAGCACGAACGCATCACATCCTCGGTCTTCGGGTGCTCGCACTACGGCGGTGGGAACTACACGAGCGGCTCGGTGTTGCCATAGACTTATGCAGGAGGCCCGTCTTTACGAAGAAGATCAAGATATTTGTACGCCGACAGCGCACGGGATTTCGCAGGCAAGAAATTGTCGAAAAGAGCACAGAGGCTCCGGGCAACCGCAGCCGCTTCGGAAGGTCATTCGCGTGGTGGTGCCGGCGGAGCGGCCAGCGCGGGGAGTTCAGGTTATTGCGGCAAAGACAGTAAGAGTGCTGGCGCGGCGCCCCCGTCGATAGATTTGATGAAAGGGCCTGAGCTACTCTGATAAAGATGAGAACATCTTCTACTTTGTCCTCAACGAAAAGGAATGAGGTGTAAAGACGACTTCTACTCTGATTTTGGCGACAGACAAATGTAACGATGAAACACAATGACACCCTCTGACTACTACACCACTGCGGTGGGCGGTGGTGCAATACATGAACTTTAGCTCGATCAACATGGCCTTCCGACGAGTTCTGTTCCACGTTCACGAAGAAGTGACAGATCGGCGGGAAGCCGAATTTCGCCTTGAAGTACAAGTGTTCCACTTCTACGCTTCCGCCCGCAAGTTCAGCTTACATACGCGATCGAAATGTTCTTGGGATGAAGACTTCTTTTTACATCATCAATATCTCTGCTATGACCTCCGAAGCCTTTTATCGCACAACTATAAGCACCACTGGAGGATGAAGATCTAAGTTCTTCACCGTCAAGATGAAATGAATCAATTTTGTAGCAAGACCAAGCTACCTACGTGCTCCTCTATCACGCATTTTATGCGCCTCGTCGTCCTGGAGCTGAACGCATTCTAGTTTTCGCCTGTTTAAGTACTTATGCTATTTCACAGAGACGGCGCAGCGCACGACAGTTCTGCCAGACGAGAGAAAAATACGTACTTTTGAAGAGCGCTGGTCATATCTGATCACGCCAATCCTTGCTCTAGTCCTCCCTATTTTGTCGTGCTAAACCAATACCAAAGGACCACTACAGCGAAACAGCACAAAATGGCGGCCGTCTCGCAAAAAAATCTCCCGTCGCCGCCCTTCATTCTTGTAGTGGGGAGGCCGCAGCGATCCAAGAAAACTTTTGTCAATTGGTGCTGCAAGGAGGAGGTGCTTCCACCAAACAATCAGCAAGCAACTCTAAGGCCGACAAAGCTGGAGGTCGCGCAGCAGGTTGGAAGGTTGGAGCGCGAAATACTCGATGACATTCTTGTCGAGCAGCAGATGACAAGCTCAACAACAAGCGTTGCATCGTCCGGCGGCGCGTCTACTTCTTCCTCTAGTACTGCACCCGAGCAGGACAGCAAAGTCGCACAACGGGCAGTAGAATCAAGAGGACCACATCAGACTAACGAACATCAAACCAGTTCGAGCTCCTCATATCCAAGAAAAAAACTGTGTTAGTGTAACTTTCTTTGGCTGACAGCATCACAAATTTGCTCTACATGACAGAGACAACCTGTCATGTGGGGTTTGTAAGGGAAAACACACATGAAATGAGGACTGCGTCGCTGTCTGGCATGAGCATGACAGCTGTAACTCTATTGCATGTTCTACATCACAGATTTACACTTACACAGTTTTTTTCTAGCATACCTCATCTTCTTCAAGCAGCAGAGGACGTACACCTCCATTCTCGACCACAACCTCGATGCGGACCCTGCCGATTATTGCGAGGAAAAATGCCCCCACCCCCGAACTTGGGAGCATTTGCATTGCAAACCTTTCCAAATGAAACATTCGCCCTCTTGCATCTATCAGCATCACATTCACAGGTTTCGAATCGTGACTAGCAAAAATTTGCATTGCAAAAGACCGCAGCAAAAGCGGCGCTTGTCATGCAAGCGATGCGATACACGCCTAGACTCTGCATCAGAAAGATTCAAACTACTCCTTTCATGCATGACAAAAACTTTTCATTTGGAAACTTCGCATGACAAGAATTTTTTGCAATTTCAGGGGTGGGGGGCACTTTTCACTGTAATACCGATCGCCGCGTGCCTAGAACCCGCAAAGCCCACGGCCGGGTTGCAGGAAGGACTACGAGACCTCGGCAATCCGTCGCTTGTGCTTCTCCCCCTCCTCTCCATCGAGGAGCAGCGCGCTCCGGCTTTGTGGTGTGACGTGTCCAAAGTGAGGAGTCTCACCGGCCCCGACGCGGCGGTTTCGCAGCAGTCGAAAAGCCTGGCGTCGTCGTTACTCGCAGCGGGGGGCGAGTTGCTCTCCGTCGGGCAGGAGGAAGATCAAGGAGAGGACGATGGGGAAGAACATCATGCTGACGATACCAACTACAGAAAAGGCAAGCGAAAGCGCGACGTTGTGAAGCAGAAGCTCACGTCTGCCATGGACACGACCAAGATGATGTTGCAGATGACGGGGGTAAACCAACTGATGGAAAAGTCCAATCTTCTCGTGCGGTCCGCCGTTTCCGATGCGACCTCGACGATCACCGGCCTCGGGAATCAGTATCAAATACAAATATGATATCTGGGTCTGGAAGAACAATGCGAGTTTGTCATGCTTGTCTGGCTGCTGGCATGGCTCATAAATCTGTGATGCTTGAGCAGGAAAAGGCCCCCCTCTCGTCTGTCATACAAGAGCGCAGCTTGACACGCGGGAAGTGAAACACAAAGAGAAACACAATAGCAGCTCAAAGATTTGTCATGCTTGGCTGCGTATCGCAGTGCGCCCACCAGTCACATTTTAGCATTATAAGATCCCAGACGCGGACATCATATTTGCAAGTGATAATCAGCTCCTAAGTCAGATGTCGGAGGCGGACCTGCTTGGCGCGTTCGAATCGCCGGACGAGGCGAGACTCGCTTGGCGAAATTTAGTGGAGGAGCTTGCATCCAAAGCCGCGGCGATTCTGTTTTTCGTTTCCGAGAAGGACCTGGATATGCTGAAAGCGACGGATATTCTCCAACTCTTGCTGGCGATGAACAAAAGCGAGGAATTGGGCGCCGGTGGGGATGAAGTAGTAGATCACGACGAGCTGCACGGCGAGAAGAGCAGTACTAAGCTGCGCATTTACATCCCCAAATGGGACCTGAAATCCGCCACGCAGCGCGAGATGGAACGCAGCGCAATCCGGACGGCGGTGTTCGACCAGCTGAAGGGAGGTTCCGGCTCCGCTTCGTCACAAGCGGTCCCAGTCCGGCCGGTGGGTTTCGAGCAAAATCGCGAAACGTTCATGTTCGATGATTTACCAGCACCGGAAAATTTGATCTGGAAGGGGAAGAAGGTAGTATCACCCGATGAATTCACTTCGCTTGCAGCTTCTGCACAAAGCGCTGGGTTGCAGATTGGCGGGGCTATTTCTGCTGGTGCCGGTTCTTCGAGCAAGCTGCAAAAGCACTCCTTCGCACTCTGCCGGGATGTGGTCCGGGAAGCGGTGGGTCGTGCGCAACTTTCGGCGACGCAGACTCGCTCGGCGCCCAGCACGGCCGCAGCGAAGGGTTCATCAAAGTCGCAATTTGCCTTGCAACCGAACCGCCAAAGAGTTCAGGACTTCGAGACCTGGCTCGAGACTGAGGCGAAAAGGCGCGACGCTGCAAAGAAAAAGGAAGCGGAAGAGAGCAGACGGAGCAGAGGTGAGCAGGCGGGTAGAGGTAATACGGACGACACAGCGACGAACAAAGGCGCAAGAAACGCGGGCGCCGGCGGGCCAGGAGGTGGTGGCGATGGTGGACGTGTGGCGCGGGGGAGAAGTTCTTGTTGCTCTTGTTGGGCCTGTTGCAAGTTCTGCTGGAGACACGGAAAATTTGTCTCGATCGCCTTTTTCGTTTTGATACTGGCACTGGTGGTGCGCAGAAATCTGGGTTGGCTGTTAAGGTGAAGCAGGTCATGAAATAACGTACAACTTTCACTTGCTACAACTTCTAAAAGACTGTACTAAACACGACTGCGCAATAAAAAACTACAACGTCGCGACAATCCGAAAGTTACCTTTTGATTGTGATTCCAAGAACATCTTCGCAAACTTGAATGTTGCTGAGAAATCGTGGATTTCTCTTGTACTACGGGATGAATCATGCCCCTCGCATATCATGTTCAGTCTGCTGTTGAGGGGCGAGCGCAATGTCAATGAGGAGATTGATGAACCTTGTTGGCTGGGCTTCTATCGCTATGCGTGTCAAGAATTGAGTGCGGCCGAAATTCAAATTTTGTGTTTATGATGTGGACGAGTTGCAGTGGTGTGAAAAGTGGCCTCTCAATGAATCCCGGCGAGTGCGAGAGCAGAGCGCGTGCTGGTGTGTATCTTCTAATTCATCCGTCACCTTGTAGAAAATTTAGCTACTTGCGAAGGCGTGTGCACACGCAAGGAGCAGCAGCTGTTGCGAGAACGCGAAGTGTGTATACAAACATGGTACGCGTCGAAGTCAAGATGCACATGCACGTGAAGGGCTTACTCTCTTTGCGCAAACTGTTGGAAGAGGCTGCCACGAAAAAGAAACGAAGGGCCGGCGAGGATCCTCGTGGAGGTCTTTCCTCTCCTACTTCTTCATTGCTCCGGACCCTGCGTGAGTCTGGGGCTAGGCCAGAGCAAATCACCACCTCGATATCGGTGCGACAGCATCAACCGCACCAAGAGCCTATCGCCCATGTAGTTGAGAGCAGTTTCCTGGACGAGGGCGGAGGGGTAAAAGGAAAAACGGCGCCGACCGCCCCCGGGGCGGCAACGGGTCTCAGTACTGTAGTTGCTGAAAACAAGAAGAAAAGCGGAGCAGTTTCGAAGACTGACAAACCTGGCAGCGCCGTGTTGTTCAAACCTGCTCCTCCCGCAGCTGCACTCGTCCAACGGCATGGGGAGGTGCAGCATGGTAACCAGAAGCTGCTTGTTCACGACGAGCGAACAAAAACTGCATCTTCTGCTCCAACAGAGGCAGTAGAGCAGGACAACCCGTACCTGATAGCCTCGGACCGCCTGCCGCTTAGCACTCGGGGCAGCAAGATTGTCGATAAAAACGGCAACGCCGTGCGGCTGCGGTGCGTGAACTGGTCGGGCGCGCAACTCGAACAATATTCCGTCGGTGGTTTAAACGTGCAGAAATTGGAAACCATCGTGCTCGCGATCCGAAAACTCCATTTCAACTGCGTCCGGCTCGTGTACAGCCTGGATTTGTTCTATGAGAAGCATCCGGTCCCCTTCGCCAACCACACACTGAGAGCGAACCCGGAGCTGCTGACCGTAACCCCGAAGATTCCGCAGCCGGAGACCGACGACTTGGAAATCGTGAAGAACCACCTACCGGAGTCGCTTCCGCCCTTTCGAAAAAGCAAATACGTGCTGGAACCGTACCAGCAGCTCTTCTTCAAAACGGTGGAAGCCATCACAGACCAGGGGCTGTTAATCATCCTGAACAACCATAATTCCGACGCGGGGTGGTGCTGCAACGAGTTCGACGGAAACGGTTTCTGGTACACGAAAGAGTACCCCACCGCAATTTGGGTGGACCACCTGAGACAGATCACCAAAGATTTCAAGGACAACAAGCTAGTCGTCGGGATCGACCTCCTATGACAGTGCACAACCCACCCTCGTTCTCATTTGTCGTGCAAAATCCCAAAGGCAGTTGTTGCCTTGTATCACTATTATGCATCACAAATTCCGGAACCCCAAGCAGTACGACATCAGGTTGTACACAAATTCGTCATGCATAGGCTCCAAATGTGCGGGTGTTTGGATTGCTGTTCATGCCATACAAATGAGGGTGAGGAGGAGCTGTGCACTCTCATACCTCCGGAACGAGATCCGCGACGCCTTGGACCTCACCACCGAGCATCCGCAGTGGTTTTCGAAGAACGCGGACGTGGACTGGGGTACCGCGGCTTTGCAGGGGGGGCTGGCGGTGCAAAAGGAGAATGCGGACCTCTTGATCGTCGTTGGGGGAGTGTGGTACAACACGTTCCTGTGCGAGGTCGACAAACTCCCGATCCATAAGTTACTACCAAACAAAGTCGTGTACACCTCACACACCTACTCCTGGTTCTCGCACCGACTGCAAGTAGCGCAGGTGTTGGAGCTTTACCACTTAACGCTGCAGTCCGTGATGCTGGTTCTCTGGGTGGCCGTCGTCTTCGCGATCTTGCTGCAGCGGTTTTGTCCGGAGGCGAGTGTAACGCGCTTTTTCGCGGTGCAGTTCTACAAAGTGGGGAGGGCGCTGAGCAGTAAACGGGAACAAGATCATCAGGTGGAGAAAATGACTGAGCGACCTCCCCGCGAAGCCGCTCCAGCTCCTGACAGGGACGAAGACGAAGAAAAAGAGAATGTTGGGCACGGTGGAAACATCAACAAACCACGGGCAAATAAAACTACTACTGCAAGCAGAAACAAAGCACCCGGCGACCAGGACCGCTCTCGAGGTCGTGTCAGTGCTGCGATGACGATGTCCCACGACCCGATCTCCATCTGGTTACTCGTCTCCACACTCGCATTCACCTCTCTGCTCGTCTGGTCGTTCTTCTTCACCGGTCGCTGCAGTGTCCACGCGGAGGTCGGGGCCATAGCGTTTTGGATTCTCGCAATTATCGCCGGGGTATTTTCCATCGTGCTCTTCACGCTCGCGCTGCTACGCTTTCTCTTAACCGACCCAGAAGCGCAACACCACTTCAGGTCCGTCGGCGGCGAGAGAAGCCTTTCTGCTGCGAAGATGTATCAGCATTATACCACGGCGGGTACAGCTAATACTAGCGATGGTCGACGTGGTGCTCCACCAATGGGACAAAAAATCTCCGAGGCGGCCCTCCATCAAGAAACTGGCAAGAACAGCACGCTCCAAGCTCCGCGCGGACAGAATGCAAGCAAGCTCAGCCACGTTTCGTCCTCGTCGTCGTCCGCAAATTCGGACAACAGCAATGGGAACAATAATTACAAGCGGCTTTCTCCGCGCGACGCGTTTTTCTCCATCTTAATCCAGGTCTCCGTCATCGTCGCAGTCTTTTGCACCTGTACCGCGATCGTGTTCACCCTGGTTGCCGATAGCCTGCAGAGCTACGAGGGCTTAAAAGAAGAGTATGACAACTACTGGGGGTTCCTGCAGCGAGACAACATCGCACCGGTCTGGGTTGGCGAGTTTGGTACGCACGACGCCGAAAACGTCTGGTTTAAGAACGCCATGCGGTACTTTGAGGAGCGAGACCTGTCCTGGTCCTACTGGCCTATGCATTGCAAATATGTTTGTAGTCTGGATCTGTGACGCGTTCTGCAGATCACGCAAAAATTTGTTGTATTTTTGCCCAGGTAGCACAACAAGATGCGCACTTTTCCCCAGCACCCTGAAACGAGATTTCATCATCATTTCATGCGGGATATTCATACATGGCAAAGGCCTTTACAATTAAGCGGGTGAAGATTCTATGCCCTGCATTCTAGTTCTCGTGGGGCAACGTCCAAACCCAGCATGACATCAAACTCCTGCACCCATCCAGACGACCCAGACATGATGTTTGCATTCGATACGGCCCCTGGACGGGCAAAAGAAGGCCCGGCTGAGCCACGACGCGGATACCCGATCCCTAGCGCAGGAGCCGTTTGGATTACTCCAAGACGATTACACGCGGATCCGGGACGTGGGGAAAATGAAAGCGCTATCCCCTTTGCTGAACCTAACGACCAACAGCACGACGGGGGACACCTACCCGCCGGGCTTCGGGGAGTGGTCGTATCCGGAGGGGTTTGGCCCGCGGAGTAGCGAGACGAGGGTGCACAGTGCAGCTCCGTGAAGGGAAGAATTATGTTGCGTAGATGCAGAAGTTTTTAGTATTAGTTGCGGAGGGTCAAAGCGAATTTCGAGATCTCAACTGATTGTAAGATGGCAACTACGTAGTTTTACGAAGATTAGAGTACCTGAGAACTTTGCTATGCATGTTTTTGAGAACAATTTCTTATTCTTCTGTCGTTTCTGTGACAGGAGCACTTACAGTCCTGGCTATTATCTGAGTACTACATCTCGAGAATACAGGAGGAAGTCGTTAAAGACAAATGTAATGATGAATGATCATGCACCACCAGTACTACACCAAGTGTCGTGATGCGCTCTCCCAACAGCAGCAAAGAAAAAGGAACTCAAGCTAATATTCCCAATTGTAGCATTGCTAACTCAAAGAGTAGACGACGACGCTACTGTTATTTCCTTTTTGTTCGCCTTCATCACGATTTGCGGGCCCAGTGTCGTCCGAAAGGCATTATTTTCGGTCCTTTTGACTTTGAGGGGAGTGACGATTGAGCTTTCGGTTGGGTCTGCTCACTGAAGGGAAGAAAACCCAAGCAGGACGGGGAAACGGTATAAACTCGCTCCGCCTGCTTTCCATGGCCTTTGGTGATGCCCCGAGCCCGAGAACAGATAACTAATAAGAAAAGCAAAAGAGGAGAAACAAAAATGACGCCCTCTCCACCTCCTGATTCCGATGGTGCCTTGTACTTGTTTGAGAAGTCGCAGAATCATAAGGGTGAAACAGACCGTGACGCCGTTGGTTCTGTATGGAGACGGCTCTTGAAGCGCTTCGACCAAACCGAAATTCGCGAGAGCATTTTGGACGCACCAGACAATAAAGACGAAGAACAACATCATGGGGACTACAACTTACAGAAGCTGCAGGAGCGGGGACGGGAAGAAGAGGTCCAGATACAAAAAGTCGGGAACATCAACAAGAACTCGGCGGGATTTGGCTTCCAACCAACATCGCACAGAAGCGTTGAAAACCGGAAAAATGTGCATCGGCCATTGGAAGATAATTCGGACGCTCCGAAGATGAAAAATCGACCTCAGCAGGTAGAAGAGAACGACGATGACTACAGTGATAATCCCTACCTGATCAAGCCCCACCAACTTCCGCTGAGCACCCGCGGGCGCGCGATCCTCGACGCGGAAGGGAATCCCGTGCGTCTTCGCTGCGCCAACTGGAGCGGCGCGCAGCTGGAGAAGTTTTCGGTGGGCGGTTTGAACGTCCAGAGATTGGACACCATCGTACTCGCGATCCGAAAACTCCATTTCAACTGCGTCCGACTCGTGTACAGCCTGGATTTGGTGTTCGAAACGATGGAAGTTCCGGACGCGCAGGACGCCTTTCGTGCCAACCCGGAATTGCTGGCGAATGAAACTGGTGGCACGCCAAGACCTACACCTTCTACACTTGGGACCACCGCGAGAAATGATCATGTGAAGATAAATCGGAAAGATCATAAAAATGCCGGCGAAGAATATTATCATTTATTGAACACGGGCAAAGGAGGTGCAGCTCCCTTCGTCGCCCATCCGTACAAGAAACTCCTTCATCTCGTCGTGGAACAGTTGCGCAAACGTTCCCTGCTCGTGATCCTGAACAACCACATGTCCGATGCCGGTTGGTGCTGCAACGCGCTGGATGGAAACGGGTTGTGGTATACCAGGTCCTACCCGGAGAGAGACTGGCTGGCGCACCTCTCCCTCGTTGCCAAGGACTTCCGAGAAAACCCGTACGTGGTCGGGATCGACTATGGATGTGTCAGAGTTGAAATCGACAAAGTTGAAATACTTTGCCATGCATAAAATGGATGCCAGTTGGAACCCAGTTTCCAAGTGGCGCATGACAAATCTTGGTGGCACTTAAATCCAGTTTGTCATGCTGTTTAGGCAAAGAAGAGCGATTTTCTCATGCTACTTTAGCAGCTCGAGCCGTAACCCCAAACAGGCCTACAATCGGCCTCACTTGCCTGCTCTGCAACACACGTACCTCGGCTCATGCATTTTATGCATTACAAATCATTTCAACTTTGACGATTTCAAACCTGACGCTTCCATATCGACCTGCGAAACGAAATCCGGGCCAGTTCCGTGGTGAACCGCCTGCCCCTATCAAGTGCAAGTATGTTTGGGTCTGGAAGATCGCGAGATTTGTCATGCTTGTTTGGCATGACTGAAGAATTTGTGATGTGTGTCCAAGAAGAGACCCTTTTGCTTGTCATGCAAAAGCGCAGTTTGTCATGCGGAAGAGCAACACTAAGCAGCGCAGACACTTCTCATGCTTGGCTGTGCATTACAGAGCATTCACTATTCGTATTCCCAATCCAGCATTACAACTTTTCAGACCCAAACAGATTTGCAGTTTATAGCCCCAGTGGTACAGCAGCGACCCGGCGGTCGACTGGGGCAGCGCGGCCCTGCGGGGCGGCATTGCGGTGCAAAAGGAAAACCCGCATCTGCTCGTCATTGTCGGCGGCGTCTGGTACAACATGTTCCTTTGTGACGTGCCGAAGCTGCCGATTATCCACCGCAAAAGATCCATCGATCCCGATCCACTTTGTCATTGTCGTGCAGAACACGCATCAACTCCATTTTTTGTCCTGCAAAGAATGAATTTAGGGATGGGTGTTTTTTTTTCCTGGTGATACTGATTCACGAGTTTCTACCGAATAAGATCGTCTACACCGCGCACGCCTACTCCTGGTTTTCGAACCGCTTGCAAGTCGCGAAAGTGCTAAGATACTACTCAGCCTCGTTAGTTTCCCTGTTGCTCTTGACCTGGGTGCTTGTCGCGGTCGCCGCCGTGGTGCAGCGGTACTACCCGCAAGCAAGCTTGACCCGATTTGTCGCCGAGCGGCTGCAGCGACTGGCGAACAGGTTCGCGAGGTCGCGTCGGAAGCGGGAAAGCCGGCGAAGGAGCCGTGCAGTGGCACGGGGAAGGCAGAGTGAAGCTGACATAGCTCGACGTCCTCCAGTTGCAGCTAGTACACGCCTGCAAGAAGATGTTGACCAAGATGAAAGCGAGACCACGGACGGCACATCACAACTCCCGTCCACGCCGGAAGATTCGAGTGCCAGAAGATCGTCGTCGCGAGGGGAACTGCAGCCACGACGGTCCTCTCTTGAGCGACGGCTCTCACGGCTGCGTGAGAACACCAGTTTCGCCTTCCAGTTGATCCGGGACCCGATGTACTAGCTCGGGGGAAGGAATCTCTAGGAAAAGCAGTGCGGTCGCAGGGGCGGGAGGGGAAGAGAAGAACTAGGCGAGGACGGGAAGGAGGGGCGACGGCGCGCGGGGTAGGGCGCGGGGTCGCTCATCGCGGAATCTAAAGCTTGAGCGCGGTACTCCCTTTACTCGGGCGGATGGACCTCACTCGCAGAACCCTTCTCGCCACACTTGGCGACTGTGTTGCGAAGGCGCCCCGAGTGCAGTGCTGTCGGGCGCTGGCGAGGGGCCGGCCTTGTTGCCAATGCCGCTCGCAAGCCGGGCGGCGGGTAGGGCGCGAGGTCGCTCGTCGCGGAATCTCGGGCGCGATGCTCCCTTTACTGGGGCGGACGGACCTCACTCGCAAAACGCTCGCTGGGGCGGAAGGACCACAGGCGCAAAACACTCACTGGGGCGGATGGGCCACACGCGCAAAACATTGGGGCGGATGGACCACACGCGTGCAACACGGGGGCGGGATCTTGTTTGCTTTGGACTTTCTTGCGGAGGAGCTTGAGGGCGATACTC